>CM037877.1:110693288-110938288 GCA_021292165.1 Shinisaurus crocodilurus
TTCATACTCAATGCCCCAAACAGTCATTCCCTAAGAATGCAGATCTTACCATTTTTGGCATTAGGTTTCACTGAATGGAATTTGTTGCACAGATAAAGCTCTCAAAAAAACAGCAGCAAGTCCGGACTGCAAGGACATTTCCTTTGATAACAAGTAAGTCAATGTACGGGCGGAAAAATATAAATTATCCACTGATTTGTCTGAGGTCAATGACTTAAAAAAACAGCGTTTAGAAACTCCAGACAAGCCCCGTGCAAAGAATGGTTTTCTGACTGATTACGGCTGCAATCCGAAACACACTAGCTGGGCAGTAAATCCCATTGAACTTGATGGGACTAACTGTGGACATTCTGTAAGGCTGCAGTTCCGTGCACACCTCTTTAAGAATAAGGTACTCTGTCTGTTCTCAAGGAGACCTTGCTTCAGTGGACAGGATCAGGCTGTAGGCAGCTTATCCGGTTTGCTAAGTCTTGCAGAGTTCCTTTCAGCAAAGCATATACTAAGTGAATGGGCTAGCAGTACTAGCTGCGGGAGGGAGGGGGGGATCCATGCTGATCGTTTTAAGATTTTAACAAACCTGTGGGGCAACAGGGCAGGAGGGCGGGAGTTGTGTGAAGGAAACGGCGGGATCGATGCCTCGCCTCGCCTCGCTACCAGAAGCCAGAAGCTACAAGAAGCCATTATTTTGGGAAGAAGGCAGAGATAGGTGGAGGCTGTGGGATCTCAAATGTCTGACTAGGGCACCCAAACAGTCAGCCCTATCTCTGGATTGAAAATGAACTCCTGAAGATGAGTCTTTATTTATTTTTACTTAAAGGGGGGAACTGCTGCACACGATAGTAGGCTGTGGGGCTGTTTTTTTTACTGCCTTTGATCCTCTCTGCTGATCTAGGCATACACTCCATTAATCTAGAGGTTAGTTTATCTCTAACATCAGTTGACAAGTGCCCTCCTTCCACTGGCTCTGATGAAACTTGTCACAGCTTCATGGTGTGATTGGGTGCCATTCAATGATCATTCCTTCTAACAGCTCTAGTACATGTTTTGGCAGGGGATTCATCTGTCACTTGCAAACAGATGGACTCTAGGACGTCCCAGAGCCAAAACTTGTCATACACCAGGCTGTTGTTTTCCCATCTAGCTGGACTGGCTGGCTGGAAGATGCCAGTGACAGATGATGGGGTGGGAATTCCCACCTTCCCTTAGCAATAACAAAGTGGAAGACGAAGGATGCTGCTTACCTTGGCCTCTGCAGAAAACGTTAAAGCATGGCTCTGTCGATAGCTGTAGGATGATATTATTCAAAGTATAGCTGTTTGGCATTTTCATCTGCTTCACGCTCTTCTTGCATTATGGCTGAGTTATGAGATCCGAGCCCCCATTTGGAACCTGTCAATGCCGTAAGAGTAGGACAGACTATAAACCTAAAACAAACAAATATACATGATTTATGAACAGCGGCAGCCCTCCTTGCACTTTTAATGTAGCATCCATTTAGATTTTCATCACTTTTCTCTTTCTCTGTCCCTTGCATACATTGATCCTGAACCAACTATACTTCTGTGCACGCTGTTGCAAACGTTAAAGAGCCCAATCCAGCAGCTGTCAGATCATCCAGGACAGTTTGTGGGATGGGGTGGAGCTGCAAGAAACTAATTCCATTCCTCTCCCTCTACTCACAAAGAGATTTTTTTTCAATGCAATCACAAGTGATCTGATTGGGTCTTCACCACAGTTAGAACCATAGGCTCAGTGCGCCAATTTCTCACCTTACAAAATGGCTGTCAGTATATTTTGGCTGTCAGTATACTGGCTGACCAGTATACATGAGTGCCACCACTGGTCAGAGTCTATTGCTCCTCTAGAACAATAGTTTTCAAACTGTGTTCCAAGAAACTCTGTGGATCCCTGGAATCTTATCGGGGTTCTTCACTTGGAAGGCCAATAATGGCAGGCAAGCTTCCATGAAAGATTGCTCTCAGTGTTCCCCTGCGATGTGCACTCTCAGTTTATGCAAGGCAACAGAGAGGCCCAACAAACCTGGTGAATGCCCTGTACACACTGAGTGTGTGCCCTAGAATATGCCCCAGAATCCTTTGCAAAATACAGGAGTTCCGGCTGGGGCATGCTGGGAGTTGTAGGCCAAAAACATCTGGGGACCCAAGGTTGGAGAACACTGTCCCAGAGGACTACAGAGCCCAGTTTTAGGGCACACCTTCAGAGCTGTTCCATGTTAATCAGATTGATGTGAAAAATGGTCCCTGAACGAAGAAAGTTTGAAGGCCACTGTTGCATTAATATGCATTAACCAGGAGTGGTGGTGGGGACCCATATGTGGCTCATTAGTCATGCCAAATATATATAATATACAACTGCATGATAATATTTGCAATATATAGCATATATTTTCAAGGCTGCCAATGTATATAGACAAAACCAAATGGCTTTCTGAACATGTTTCCAGTATTTGGTACACTTTTTAATTGGATCTCAGGTTCTGCTTCCCCCCCCCCCCTTTTTTTTATTTCATGTGTCAAGTGTATCTTTTTTGGACTTATCTATACATTGTCACCTTGACCCAGTACAGAAATAAAACTCTCTCCAATCACCATGGTTTTGATGGCAGAGCACAAAAGCAGCAGCAGACTTCTCCCAGACAAACACATGCACACAGGATGTTTTTCTAAAGGAGATGCTTTTAAAGGATAAATAACAGTAACATAAGGTTACTCAGGTACTAAAGCTTGATGGTTACAGTAGTACAGTTTCTTAAACATTACTCATTCAATTCTGAGGTAAGGAAAACACACAGGTCAAACTCCTCCTTCATTGCTAAACCCTAGCAAGCATCAATTACCAGTACCGTAAGTCAGTTAACACTAGACTAGTCTAACTGTCAGAGGAGTGTTAGAATGGAATTCAAACCTGTTGCTAGGCAACATCCAGCATTCCCTCCCCTGATTCAATCAAGTGGTTCAGTCCACTGAACCCTGCCCCCTGCCCTTCAGCCAGTCTACACAAGTCTGCCTTAACTCTTTAATGGGCAGTTGACTTTTTAAAAAAACACACACCTCCCTTCAGAGTTGGCATCTTCTCATCGTTTGGAACTTGTCATGGGCTCACAGACTCCCTGCTCCTTCTCTCCACCCACCTCACATATGAATTCACCCCTCCCTTCTGTGGTTTGCTTTAACCATCGTTTAGCATTGACTCCACATAGACAGTAAACTCAAATTAAGGTTAAGCAAGACTGTCTGAACCTATTTGCAAACCTGTTTTGAATCATAGTTTTGAAGTAGTCCGAGGAGGAGGAGGAGGAGGAGGAGGTCAAACTATGGTTTGGAGATTAGGGACATTATGTCTGCACCAAAGCAAGCCAACTAAAGTGACAGAATAAAGGGGTGTGAGAGTGTCCCCTTTACTTGAACTGGCGTCAGATCAGGAGAGAGATCTGCAGTGGCAGCCAGGAGCATACATCTGAAAAGAGAACAAATGTGACAGACTCACGAGAGATGATAATTTCCCTTTCACTTGCTCTAGCAGTCCTCAGATTGGGGGGGGGGGGTAGTTTGCGGTGCTAGTCCAGAACATATCTCTGTTTGTGAGCTGCAAGTTGTATAGTGTATAGCAAACTTTTTAGAATCCAGTCCACTACAACATGAGTAGATGAAAAAGCAAAATAAAAGAGCATTACAGGAAAGCCTCCGGAGAAAGAGTGCGTGCACAAAATCTACTGCTCACAAATGTAGCCTGTAAATTTTTTACAGGCTTTGCAACCAGTATGGGTAGGATGCTAACCTGACAGCATGCCAGGATTTACGACTTTTCCTTGCTCAGTCTCATTCAAATAGAAGCTTCCTCCGGTGACATTTTCATGCTTAAAACCCTGGTGTGCACTGCATGCTCTGGCACCCATATAATTTATGGCCTGTCGTTAGAGCTTGAGATGGAAGCATGCAAGTCTTCTATGGAGAAGTTATATGGGTCTTAAGCAGTGGGGTTTTTTCCGATAGACTTACTCTCACACATCCAGCTCTGCGTGCCTCATGCTGGCTCAGTTTGTCTGAGCGTGGAAAGCTAAGCAGGGTCAAACCTGGTTATTACTTGGATGGGAGACCCCTCCTCTAGTTTCCTGCATTGAGCAGGGGGTTGGACTCGATGGCCTTGTAGGCCCCTTCCAACTCTATGATCTATGAAATCTATGAGACCTTTATTTCCTACAGAAGATGAGCTCTGATGGCTTTGAAAGCACGACCAAGTTCTTGGCATCGTATTACCGTTAGCACAGAATGACAAAATTGCACTTCTTTGAATTCCAATTCCATCTACTAAGTTAGGGTCTTCCAATTCCACTACCTCTGAAGGATTACCTGCTCTCATTCAGAATACAGTTAGTAGGGCGGCTTGAAGAATTCAGTCTTTGAGAGTTTGAGAATGAACAGAACTGATCCACACCTCCAGAATTAATGTGCATATCAGAACATAGTTATTCACAAGAGCTGATGCTTCTCGAATCTTCTGACACAGTTCTCAGCTCAAAATATATACCAAAATACATTTTAAAATGTCTCTTTTGAGGGAAAATAAATTTAGAAAGATGTATTTAATGTGAAATTCCATGCAATTTTTTTTAAAAAATAAAAATGCAAATTAATGCAGAAATGGGACGGGACAAACTTATGAGTAAACACATGCAAAAGTAACATGGACCAGAAATACAGGCAGTGCCTGGGTTATGAACAAGATCCATTCATCAGTCTGTCTTTAAGCCAAGTATGTACGTAAATTGGAACAGGTACATACGATTCCACGGCTCCACGTCGTTTACGTAGAAAACGGTGTAAGACACGCCATTTACATAGAGTATAGTGTAGTATACATTAAAAACGGCATTTTCGCACATTGCGGCCATTTTTACATATACTATGCTATACTCTACATAAATAACATAGAGCCAGGGAACCAGGAAGTCCAGCGTGTGCCTCAGCTGGTGCTCGCCAGAGGCTCAGCGGTCTGTTCGTAAGTATGAGTAGCCCATAAGTCGGACGTTCATAACCCGGGGACTGCCTGTAGACTGATTCATTATTCTCTCCTAGTGGGCAACAGCAAACAGAATACAGGAAGAGAGCAGTAGATAGAGCAGGGGTGTGGAACCTCAGGCCAGCAAGCTACATCTGGCCTGCCTGGGGCCCCAGTCTGGCCCTCTAGGGTTTCCCAAATGGCCACACACCCTTCCCCTGGCCACACCCCTTTCCCCCACCTGCTGATCATTCCGTGGTTTCCTGGCTTTTGACGTTCCCCTCCCCGCCATTGTAAGAGGTTGGAATGCCTCTCCTAAGGCTTAATTACTGGCAGTAAGAGCTTAAAGCTAAAATATGCATGGTATTTTGTTGCTCATCATCGTCATAACCTGCCTATAAGTGCCCAGAGGGATTTGACTGCCCAGTGTTGGAAATGACATGCTGCTGGAGTAGAGAGACCTTGGTCTGAACCAACAGGACCAACGTCTTAATGTTCTTATGACCCCGCTGTTCAGACAGATAAGACTAATATCAGTCAAGTTCTGATTGGGGGGAACGTTATTTCATGATGGCAGATTTCACAATCAATTTATGTGGCTTTGAAGGGTCACCATAATCATTGGCCAGTCCAACCAAATTCCACACTTACAATTTGTTTATTAGGGCTACCCTTTAGTGCTGCTGATGCATTGCTTTTCCATAATTAGCTGGAAGTGGAGTTGAAACAGTGGTGCTACACAACATTTCAACATTTAATACAGCACTGCTTTATCCAGCAGTGTCATCCCCATGGCAAAGGATTCTTCTAATGTTTACTCAGAAGTAAGTCCCATCCTGTGGTAGTCCTCTGCAGTGTTAATGAAAAGCTTACTCCTTACATCTTTTTCCCTATTATTGCTTCCTGTTCACCATGGCCAGGGAGATTACTGATAAGTACCGTAGTACCTCAGTCAGCTTCTGTTGTGGAGGGCTTTAATTACTGGTTTCCTTTTCTTTTTTTTTAATAGTGAAATAGTGCTACTTCATTAGTTACAAAAGAAAAGAAAAAATTATGAAAGGAAAGGAAGCCAGCTCAACTACCACCACCCCGGTCCACCCACAAGGAACAGAAGTTGACTCAGATGCAATTCATCACTAATCCCCCAACTCCAGCTGAACAAGAAGCAAAAACAGGAGGGGGGGCGTCAGGCAAACCCCCTCACACTTTCAAAGAACACATGAGTGGTGGGCCCACACAGGCTAGCCCAAGCCCCTGATGGTGCACCTAATGCCCAAGCCCCTCCCCCAATGACATGCGTTTGACATGCATAAGAAAGGCCCCTATTGCATGTACCAATATAGACATGCAGGGCTCCTCCGTGCAAGAGAGGATTCTGGGTCGACCAGGATCTCTGTGCAAGGGGGATTCTGATTGGCCCAGGACCCCTGCCCCCCTTTGCACAGAGGATCTCTATGTGCATATATGGATATGCATGTAGGGCCTCTCCTCACACATGCCAAATGCACAGCTGGTTGGGGACATTGCTGCTACCTCCCTCAATGCATGAAGGTGTTCATCTGAACATCCCTATGGACAGAGTTGCAAGGAGGAAGCTTTTCATTAGACACAGTCACCATTAAAAGTCTCAATTGCATTTTGCCTCTCCCCATTGGATAAACTGGCACTGCAATTACCTTTTATTGAAGAAGAAAAAAAACCAATCCTGCCATAAATCAAGTGTGGGGTAGGGAGACACCAGAGTACAAAACAGAAAACACTGGACTGCAATTATTTGACAAATATGTTCTCTGGGTTCTCTTTTAAAAGTGTGTGAAGAAGGAATGACAATTCCAGAGAAAAGGGCTGGTATGAAAGAGAGTGTGGACCACAACTCAGTTGGCCAACTCTGTAAATAACTCTGCAGGAACTTTGGGCCTAGTGCTTTGCAGTTTACATACAAGCATGGCCATTCCAGCAGCCAGTCTGTACTAGTGGCTGCAATCAGCTGCAAATAACGGCAAAGGTTTCACATGTCTTTGAACTCTGAAAGTAAAAGACACTATAGCACTGTTCCACTTTTCTGTATTTACAAAATAAAACACCAATGACCTGTCGACATCTGTACATACAGCACGGAGAGACATCTAGTGGATGAGTAATATATAGCAAATATCTTCACCTTGTTCTACAAAATGCTTCACATTAACATCTCCCTTCTAGGCTGTTGCCAAAGTGCTTCATTTGAAACATGTCAGTGGGGTTTTACATTCAGCTGGCTTTTTTAAGCCAAAAACAAAAATCCAAAAAGAAAGAGAAATAAATAAATTTTCTTTTAAAGTGTCAAGGTTCCACCTGTACCAGGACACCTTGATCAGCTCCTGACAGATATCTGCCTCGTTAAGAGCCCCTCCTGTATCAGGATGCCACTTCTCTGCCTCTTACCTTCTCTTCCCAGTAACGTGGGATTAGGTCTTAGGCGTGGTGCAAAAGACACTCCAACAATTGAATGTTAACAATAACTGTTTACTTTAGTAAATATTGGTATAGTAGATTCACAAAAACTTAAGGTAATTACACAAATCGAGCTGTATACTTTCAAAAAGCAGGTATAATAGAAATAAAAGAAATAACACAGTTCTCTCTAACCTAGGTACTCTTTCACCTGTAACCTTAATAGAGATGCCTTCTCAGCCTAGCCCTGGCTGCTCTGCATTCTTCAGTGATATTCAGACTCTGCTTCTCTGTCTGTTTCTGCTTCTTGGTGCCTGCAGAACCTCTCACCTCTCCCTCCAATGTCGCTCTCTGCCACTGCTGCTTCGCCTTCCCTTTATATACACTCTCACCAGGACTAGAAGGCTACAAACCTGTGACCTCAAACTGGGGAAGTGAAACTTAACTCCATTAGGGGGGAAAGGAGACTTCTGTCACTGAAAAGGAAACCCCATGAGGGGAAAATGAAACTCACGAATGCCCCCCCTCCCATCTGGAGATGTTTGGGCCTACAGGCTTCAAACTAACTCAAGCCTGTGTAGGCCTCAATCCTTCACATAAAGCCTGTGTCAAAGTCAGTTTCAGGGCTGTCTAAACTCCCTTTGTAAAGGAAAAATAGATGCTTTCATCTTTGGCCAAAATCTGCCACTTCAAACAAAGTAACTGTTAAATGAGGAGCTACCTGGATAATATCAGCTTTAAATTCAAGTGTTTGATTTGGCTTGTGGCTTTGTCACCTGGACCATTCTCTGATGACGTCTTACAGACTTTCATTCAGCAGTGTTCACCACAATTAAATTACTCTGCCTAGCTATATAAGTCTAGCAAAATGTTGGAAGGGAGAGGAATTCATTCTCCAGTGTGATGGTGGCATGCAAGGTGCCAGCCAGGAAGCCAAACTCTACCAGATGTTGCTCATCTTAAACATTTCTGGCAATCAAACCTCTATGACCCTCCACTTGCCTTTCTGTGCGAAACCTTGCCACTGGTTAATCAGGAGAGAATTATCCTTATTAGACCATTTTTGCCTTCCCCCTCAGAAGCTAACACTTTCTATGGGATACATTTTCATAAGTTTTTGCAATTGAGCCCGGCTCTGTATAAGCTCTGGAGCCAGCTCCCTACAAAAGGATGGCTTGGCTTGGTCATCATAGTGATGGGTGAGCTCCTCCACTTTTGGCTCACATCAGAATGGCTTGGAAATAAGCCAAATTATTTCCCCCCAAAATGGAGAGATACCATGGCTTATTTCTGGGCCAATACAAATTAAGACTGAGACTGTCCTCTCTCTCTTTCTCTCTCTGCCCCCTCCCCAATCCATTGATTTCTGGTAAACCCCCTTTCCTCCCATCCCATTTGCTGGTTTGGAGTAGCAGCAGTGGTCAAATGGCAGCAACAAGCTATGGGAAGAGGAAAGGGAGGAAGGTCTCTTCCCCAGCTCCCTTCTGGCACTTGAAATTGTACATGCTCATGGGAAAATTACATTTCCCAACCCATAGTGCCTCCATCTTGTCTGGATTAAGCTATCTATCCCAAAACTGTTTCCAGACACTTGCTCAGGCATTCAACATCTTCCATGGGACTTGCAGATGGAAATGAGAGGTAGAGCTCAGTGTCACCTGCATATCAGTGACATCGCAGCCCAAACCTCCAGATGACTGCACCCAGTGGTTTCATGTAAATATCAAATACCTTGGGGGAACAAGATAAAATCTTGAGGAATCCCATAAGCCAATGGCGGTGGAACAAAAATCCGCCAGCACCACCTTCTGAGACTAATTTGCTAGGAAAGACCAGTGCCACTGCAATGCAGTGCCCCACAGGCCCAACCCAGCAAGATGGCCCAGAAGAAGGATATTGTGGTCAATGGAATCAAAAGCCACTGAGGGATCCAAAAGAACTAACTATGTTGCATTCCCCCTGTCTAGTTCCCAAGTTAACTCATCTAACAGGGTGACCAAAGCTATTTTCATCCCAAACCCAACCTGGAATCTGGAGTGCAATGGATGCCACTAATCAGTATCCTCCAAGGTCACCTAGAGCTAAGAGGCCACCACCTTCTCCAATACCTTGCCCAAATATGACAGATTAGAGACTGGATTATAGTTATCCAAAAAATATTGAGTCCAGACTTGATCTCTTTAACAAAGCTCACATCACTGCCTCCTTCAGAACAGCAGAGACCATGCCTTTCCATGCCCCTAAACCCAACCTAGCTGCTTTTATTACCCAAGAAGGACATGCTCCAGAGAACAACCTGTCCAAGCAGCTTGTCCACTTCCTCAGGTTGCACGGCCTGAAAAGTATCCATAACAACATGACAAGATGGTGTCCTAGAAATCCATCCATCTCTGGATTTCTAAAAAAAACCATGGCATCCAGGTTGGTGCAAATGTAAGCAATTTTTCCACAAAATGTAAGGCAAATTAGTCACAGTGAACTTCTAAGCACTCTACACTCTTCTCTCCTGGGCCTCTACCGAGGAGATCGTTAACCACCTTAAATAGGCTGACATTATGTGAAGGCAGCTTTCGCAGCCAAGTAAGGTTTCTTTGCTGCCCTTGTCATCCCACGTAAGTCCATAAATTTGCTCTTACCTGTGTTTGGTCATGCTCACAGTCACAGCATGTTTTCCACCATTTCCTTGCTGCCACCCAACCCAACCGATTAATTGCTTTCGGCTCCTTGGAATACCAAGGCACTCTACAAATTGGTTGAGGGTGTTTGGAGCAAAGGTGTTGATAGCCCTGGTCACCGCTCTATCCTAGACAGATACCGAGGCCTTGGCAGAAGTCACCGACTAAAACTGCAGGATGCTCCCCCAGAAACCTCAGAAAACCCTCTGGATTCATCAGCCTCCAGCTTCTGCATGGATACTGAAATTCCTCAGAACCATTAGCTATGTCAATGCCATAGCTGAGATCACCTCCATCAGTTCAGGTGGGGAAACAGTTGGGCAACTGGGTATGTGGTACACCAACAGAACCCCCGTCTTGTCCCGGGTTCCTAACTCTAAGTACAGGAACGGTGTTTCTGACCAAGGAGAAGGAATCCTTATGGACCAAGGCTACACTCCTCCCTGCCCCTCAAGCCATGCTTGGTGCCGCACCTGACGCTGTGGCGGATATATTTGGGAGAGGCTGGCATCTCCCCCTTTGTCCAACCAGGTCTCGGTGACGCAAGTCAGGTCAGCACATTCATCCAAATTAAGGTGATCAGTAGTGATCAGATGTGAGGACTGCAGTCAAGCTACCAGAATTATCGTGACTGGGGAACAGGCCAAAAGTGGTAACAGCACACAGGTGTATATCACACTTCCCCCTCATGTTTTACCTCTGTCCCACACTGCCATAAACCCTCTGTCTACAGTTGCATCCAATGCTGGCCTCTGGTTTTTGAGGGCCCTTGGGCAAAACACCCTCCGTGGGCCCTCTCCCTCAGTGCGCCTACCTTCTCACTGCCATCACCACCAGCTGCTCTTGCTCCTCATCCTGTTTGTCATCATTGCTGCCGCTTGCTTGCTTGACGGGCCTTGCTTGACGGCCAGTGAGTGAGCACGTAGGCTGTGGCATCTGCTGCTCCTCCTTCTCACCACCACCATTGTCTGGCCCAGAGTGAGAGACAGGTGAACAAGCAGGTTGCAGTGGAGAAGAGGAGGAGCAAGTCCAGGGGGTTCTTGTCAGTGAGCCCCTGCTGGGGTGTGGGCCCTCAGCAGGTGCTCAACCATGCCTACCTTTGACGCCGCCTCTGATCACACCTATGCTGATCCCCCATCCTCCTCCATTTCTCTCTGTCTCTGTCACACACACACAAACAGAGAGAAAGACACACATGATAACCAAGGGTACAAAGCCAGGATCAGAGCAATCATCTCAACCACATTTTAAAACATTTGGGATCGCAATTAGGACAATCTTCTACATACCCTTCACCTCAGACATTCAGGATAACATGGTCTCAGGTGTGGGGCAATTGCACACACACACACACACACACACACACACACACACACCCTTTGCCCAGTTGCATCCCCCTTCCCCTCATTCTGTGCAACTGGATGAAGCAAAAGTGCCTCCCTTTCACTGCACTCACTTGTACAGAACAGGGAAAAGGGGCTTCCCTTGGTAAAACCCTTGCGAAGGAAACACCACTCCGCTGCCTCCTCCCCAGCGCATGCAACCAGACGGTGGGGCCAAATTGTATTATGAGTTTGCTCTGTGTTTTGAAGGTTTCTGTCACCATGGTTTTGCCTAAAGTGACTTGTGATGGAAGTCAGGGATTTTACAGAAGAGCCTTATTGTTCCTTTAATGGCTATTGGCGTTCCTGAGTGGGCAATTCATCTGCAGTCATGAGGTCCCAGGCCAGGTGTGGGGGTGGAGGAGGGAGACGAGAAAGAAAGAGAGAGAGAGAGCAGAGTGTTTTGCTGGAGCCAGCTAACCAGGGAGCAGCTTTGCCTGCCTCAGCCACTCTCTGTGAATCTGATGCAGGCTGGGCAGACTTCTTCTTGTATGTTGAACAGCAACATCCCCATTGGGGATGATGGGAGATGTGGTTCTGGGATGGTTGGGGAAGACTGGCAGATAGGAATGCCTAATTTGCCTTTACTATGCTCAGCTTGTATATATGTGAGCAAATCAATTATTGAAAAGACGTCAGTCCACAGGGCTCTCTCAGCCGAAGGAAACTTGATCTGTGAGCACCAGCCCCGGACTCCACTCTGCTCAGGGAAGCAGGGAACCTGAGGCAGCCCTGCAGGCTGGACAACCTCCCCACCTCTGCTCTGACCAAAAGACCCAAATCCAATTTCTACCCCTCCTCCAGCTTGCCTGCCCTGCCCCTGCACGTCCTTATGAGTACAGTTTGTGGGCTGGAAGAGGACAGAGCCTTTGGCAGCAAGATGCAATGCTCCTTTCAGAAAGATTATTTGTACGGTGTTCATTTATGCTGCCCATTTATTTTCTTAATTTTATTTAAAATATTTCTAGGCCACCTTTCAGGGCAGGAGCCTAAACAAGGCAGCATACAATAGCATTCATAGAATAAAAAACGATGCGGTACTAAAAACGACAAATGTCCCCCCCCCCAAAAAAAAAATCTAAACATCATTCCGAAAGGAAGACTGTCATCGAAGGCTCTCAACCTCTCTAATGCTGCGGTTGCAAAAGTGCCGCAGGGCATCACTGCCAGGCTGCAGAGGGCACACGGCCTGCTGGAGCGAGATGCAGCTCTGTGGATGCCGTTCGAGAGCGGCAGTGTGTTTCAATTTCACCTCCAGTCTCTTGCTAATTTTATTTAGTCGCCGATGCAGGCTATTGATTTCAGGGCGGATTTAAAAGTCTTACCGAGCCACGGGGGAACAGTGGCATGAATTTAAATTCCATATGTTGATTAAAGCTGTCAAGGGTCACAGATGCAATTATACATGCAAAGCTGAATGTATTTTCGGTCCCAGCGTTCTGAAAGGCAGCGGTTAGAAAGTGGAGCAGAGCTAAATTCATGGAACAAAAAGACAGGGTTGGAGTGAGGGAATGGGTTGCTCCTGATCTGAAGCACTTCATTACACGGGTTTATATTAGAGGCGCATTTTGTCCGTGTCAAAGGGTGCCGTGGTGGGGGAGGCTGGCCACTCCTACTTCGGTGGGGCTCCTTATCCATTGCAGGTTCTGCGGGTTTCATCTGGAGCTTTGTAGGAGCTCTCCACGGAGCTGAACTCCATCCCCAAAATAGGTTCACCGCCATGGAGCACCCTATAGATAGCTCCTGTGAAACTCCAAATAAAACCAGCAAAACCTGTAATGGAAAAGGAGCGGTCCCCCCCCCGCCCCCGCTGAAATAGGAGTCACCAGCTTCCCCTAAGCAAAGGTGGGAGGATGTCCATATAAAACATTGGCAAAGGATGTGCTCATCGCTACAGTGGAAGGGCCAGCATATTGCACTGGAACAAATTGCAGCCCCCCCACTTCCCCCGCCCACCAGAGGCCTCAGTTGGTGGAGATCGGGTCGCCCAGTACCGGGAGTGGTGTGCAGGCCCACACACGCACAAACACACACACACACACACACACACACACACTGTTGGCCCACGCGCAACATGTTACTTTTCTCCATGGGAACCATTTACTTAGATAATGAGAAAGTGAGGGGCAAACAACAGGTTGCACTACACCAATGGGGGACGGTGGCTCCCAGGTCAGTGGGGCGGTGTATCCACTCTGGGTTCTACTCTGAATCTTAAAGAAACTAACCTGTTTTGGGGATGGGGTTCAGCGCCATGGACAGCTCCTTAAAAGTGCAGAATAAAACCCAGAGTGGATACACCGCCCCACTGACATTAGAGCCAGCAGCCTCCACTGGCTACGGCCCATATAACAGGCCTGTGGCTTACGCTGGCTCAGCTTGTCTGAGCGTGGAAAGCTAAGCAGGGTCAGGCCCGGTTATTACTTGGATGGGAGACCCCTCCTCTAGTTTCCTGCATTGAGCAGGGGGTTGGACTCGATAGCCTTGTAGGCCCCTTCCAACTCTATGATCTATGAAATATAACACGCAGTTGTAAAGTGCCCTTGGGAGGAGGCACTTGTGGCAGCCCCTTTTCCCTAATCCCCCCTCAGCTCCCCCCCCACACCACTGCTTTTACCCGTGTCTCTGTTCCAGACCCCACACTTGACAGGCAGGGATAAAAGCTGCTGTTGGGGGAGTTTCAGGGGGAACAGCGGCTGTGTCAGTCAGAAAGCGGCCCTGTCTGTTTCAAGCAGAGCCCCTTGTGGACAACTTGAGGGGGCCCACAAAGGGTTCCAACTACAATACAGTCTAAGCACTTCCTGTTTCAACAGAACACAGTGACGAATGTCAGGCAGGCAGAGCTTGCCCCCATAAAGAGAAGGAGAGAGAATCATTCCCCACCTGTGTGTCACTGTCATGGTCCCACCGGGCAAATGATGACATGAAGTGAAAACAGTCTTTTCTGAGCTCACGGGACAAAGAGGAAATTGGTAGTGCAGTCCTACTCAGTAGTAAGCCCCACTAAGTTCTACGGGGGCTTATTCCAAGGTAAGTGACTATAGGATTGCAGCCTAAGGGTGCAGTCCTATGCATATTTGGACAGGAAAAAAGTCCTACAACTCCCAGCATTCCCCAGCCAGCCATGCTGGCTAGGGAATGCTGGGAGTTGTAGGACTTTTTTTTCTGTCTACACATGCATAAGAATAAGATTGTGCCCTCAGTCACTCAGCCTACATAGCCACTAAGAGTGAGCTCACAAGGAATACCATTCATATGCTAATTGTATGCTAATTATAGTAATCAGTGGATGTCCTGGCAGGGTGAGTCATCACAGATCGCCACTGCCTCCCACAATGACCAAACAATGAGATCCCTTTTGGCAAGTGATAAGCTGATCACAGATTTCCTCTCTCCCTTCAGCAGAATCTGTGAGCTCAACCAGCACTTATCTCTGTTACCTCTCCCAAGGGGGAAGGCTCCCACATCCCCCAGTAGGCCGGTCAAAACAGGTTTTAACTTCCAATTTATTGCAATAAGGAAAATAAATATTCCTTCTATCAAAATGCTCAGGAAGATGGCCTTCATCATATATCAAGTCTCACAAAATGGCTCCCTAGGAAACTCCCCTGCCCCTTTTTTATGGTGGCTGACTTGTGTTCCCCACTTTCTTCTGTATAAAATTCAATAACTGTCAAAATACAGTGAAGACAGAAAAATGAATTGGGTTATTCCTGTTCCATATGAGTTTGTTGCACTGCACAGTTCTGTAAAATAATTATTTGAACATAAGCGGCTTGAGTAGATTTCTGTGATATAGCAATCTACAAAAACAATGTCTATATGGGTGTTAGACATCTCCACAGTTTTCTCGGGGGAAAATCCTCTAGAAATAGAACTTGGATGACAATTGGTGTATAAAATGACTCCATTAAAAAAATATATTGTTGTGAACTTTGATATCGTGATTTTGTTTGGCGTAACAACTTACTGTGGCTACAGTACATTTCGCATAAGATGGAAATTCATATAATATAATTTTAATTAATTTCCCCACCAAGACTTCAAGAGGGATTCAGTTTTATACAGAAGAAAGTGAAAAAGCAAAGGGGTTGCCAGTAAAGCAGGCAAAAGATTCCCATGTTGCAGTTTGGGAAGGCAGAAGGGATGTATGCGAATTTTATTTTTGCTCACAAATACGCAAGCATGCCCCTGTTCAAAGCTCCGAACGTGAATACATATCCACTGATAACATTCGCAAATCGTTGAGCACGTGCTCGCATTCGTTTCGTTCTTGATTCCAAGTTTGATTTGCCCAAGTTTCCTAACTTGTGCGAATTTCCTCAGCAGACTGAATCATCCCCGCTTTAGCCTATGGAGGGAATTTGCCCAAATTTGGGGAGGTGTGTGCAAAATGTTTGATCGCTGCTCGATTTGCGCGAGTTCCCCATTCGCGCAGAGCCAACAGCGATCACAGATGTGAATGGGAGTCAGGCATGAGATGAGCGGTGAGATGATGTTCGGAGAATCCTGGCGATCTGAAACATCACTTGTTTTTATAGGGACGTTTGCCTATCCCTATAAACAATGTTTATAGGCAAACGACGTTTGCCCATCCTTATTAAAAAGATTTTTTTTCTTGTAAAAATGGGGCTAGGCCTTTTTTTTTTGCCCCAAATTGATTACAGCAACTTTTCCCAACCTGCTGGCTGGGGATAGTCCACCACGTTTGGAAGGCACCAGGTTGAGGAATGGTGGGCTACAGTCTGCAGTACATATTTATTATCGTAAGTAGAAAACTCCATCTATCAAATTTTTATGCCACCAAGGATTTCAGATTGGCATACATGGTCTTCATTCTGCTTTTATTCACACAACAACCCTGTGAGGTAGCTTAACCTGTGCTCTAGTGACCAGCCCAAGGTCAACTGGAAAGTATTGTGGCCAAGTGGCAATTTGAATCCAGGACTGGCCCATTTAAGTCCAGTACTCTTGTTAGGGATATATAGCTGGGATTATGCGATGGGGAACATACTGAGACTCAAAATCCAAATGCAATTTCTAGGACAGCTTTATTTAGATAGAATGCAGTTCCGTTCAATCCATTCACACTTTCTACATTCACTCAGATAGTTACCCATGTTGGAGCAACAGCCTGATGGCCAATCAGGTTGTCTACTCAGAACCAGGAGATGTGCCATGTGCAGCTGCTTCTTGGTGTTCCGGTCTTCCTCAGAGTTCTGCTGATTTGAGGTCTATCTTCAATACTCTTTCTTTCCCAAGTCTTTGCATGATGTAGAAAAGCACGCCTGTGAACTACATCTCTTGGTTGTACATTAACTGGGCTCATCTTATCGATGTTAAAGGATATCAGCTTTCCTCTGAGGTCTTGACCACCACTTTACCTGCTGGCACTCATCTGACCTCTGCCTTAGGCCCCAGGCTTATCTTGGAAGTCCGTTTGTCCATTCATTTCATTACATTTATTTCATTTATTACATTTATATACCACCCAACAGCCGAAGCTCTCTGGGCGGTTTACAAAGATTAAAATCTTTAAAATACATTATAAAAACCATATACATACAAACATATAAATATACAACACAGAGAGACACACACACACATATATATAAACAAATTTGAACAATTAACATGAAAAATTCAAGATCTGATATTCTGATTAAAACCTCATCATATGCTGCCAAATGCCTGAGAGAAGAAGGTCTTAACCTGGGGCTGAAAAGATAACAATGTTGGCGCCAGGTGCACTTCACTGGGGAGATCATTCCATATTGGGGGGGGCAGCACCAAGAAGGCCCTCTCCCTTGTTGCTGCCTTCTGAGCCTCCCTCAGAGGAGGTAATTGGAGGAGGGCCTTAGATGATAAACATAGTGTATGGTCCATGCCGGGAGAGGCACTTCGTAAGGTATTGTGGTCCCAAGCCATGTAAGGCTTTATAGGTCAAAACCTGCACCTTGAATTGGACTTGGAAACATTGTCTTCTTCTTCCAAAGTCCACTAATTAACTGCACCTTGTTGTTCACATTCCACAGCTAACTGCACGTACACACATCTTGTCTTTTTCAACTCCTCAGCCTTTGCTGCTCATTTCTTCTGGCAACTCTCTTTCATTCATACCTCAGGAACTCGTTCCCCCAGTAAAGAGGCGGGGATTATATGATTTTATGGGACACTCTGACCACTACAACACACTGGCTCTCTATGCATAACTTCCAACCTGTCATATTATAGGAGTACATGAATTGTGTGCTTTGTTTTCTTTTAAGATGTGGTTCTTCTGCCCATCAGATACCAACAACAAAAGAAAACGACACTCTCATTTGCTTCTTAAATGAATTAGCAGTGGATGTGCTCCAGTCTACTCTTCATCCTGTATGGCTGCAGGACATGGAAGAAACCATTGCTACTCACACTGTTTACTATATTGCATCATACTGTAGCTACATTGAAAAGCGGCAGGGAGAGGGATCCCAAGTAGAACCCAAGACGTTTCACTGCTGCAGGGCATGGCTGTTGGTGTGATTATGCTACTCAGGGCTGGCCCTACCGGAAGGCAGAGTAAGGCAGCTGCCTCAGGAGGCAGGTACAGAGGGGCAGCAGTAGCCCCGTCCACCATTCCTCCTGTCCCGCTCCCCAGTCATTCCCAGTGGCAATGAAGCTTGCTTGTGGGCCTTGATTCCTATCCTGCTCCCCTTAAACTAGCCTGCTGCTGTCCTCAAGTGCAGTGGAGGGCATTGTTCTGTCACCTGTTCATGCTGGCTCAGCTTGTCTGAACATGGAAAGCTAAGCAGGGTCAGGCCTGGTTATTACTTGGATGGGAGACCCCTCCTCTAGTTTCCTGCATTGAGCAGGGGGTTGGACTCGATAGCCTTGTAGGCTCCTTCCAACTCTATCATCTATGAAATCTATGAAGATTCAGCTGCCAGTCTGGTCAGCTTCTGTATGTGGAATGGGGCTTTTGTGTCACCTTATCTTTTACCTCAGCCAGCAAAATGTCTTGGGCCAGCCCTGATGGTACTCCCATGATGCATAGAAAGCTGGATGTTGGTACTTATGTAGTGCAGTTCAATACACTTTGCTTATTAAAACTATCTGAAAATGGTTTCCAGTAGAGTAGCCATGTTAGTCTGTGGCAGCAAAAACAACAAAGGGTCTGGTGGCACCTTAAAGACTAACAAATGTATCCTGGCGTAAGCTTTCATGAACACATTTGATGAAGTGGACACTGTCCACGAAAGCTTGTGCCAGAATAAATTTCTTAGTCTTTAAGGTGCCACAAGAGTCTGAAAATGAGACAGTTTTACCTCGCTCGGTCAACATGAAGTCCTTAGGCAGATTTCAAATCATATATACTGAATGAGAGATGTAAAGGTGTCCCATTTGTATCTGTTATATGTTTTTTCTACGGACATGTTGTGACAGACAGCACTGAAAGCCACAAGACAGGTGAAACAGAAACGCTGGGTTCTGCCACTCTCACCTTGAAGCAACCTCAGAGGTGGGTCAAACACCCAAAGGAAGCACATGCAGCTGAACGACTGTACCAAACTGCAGTTGGGGAATGGCATGTAGAACAGTCCCCATTTGTCAAAAGCGAGCAGGTGTGAGAGAAGGACAAACCCTTCCAAGGTCAGTTAAAGGTGTACTGAACGTTCCCACAGTGTGGTTGTTGGGTAGCATTTGGCTTTTGAGATGCACAGAGGCTACGGACATTATCTAGCAAGCATCAGTTGTGACTAGGGCCTGGTGTACCCATGCAGCAGAAAAAAGGTGGTAAGATGGACTGTGCTACCTCAGACCTCAGATGGGGGAGGTGTACCATTTTAGAACAATACCGCATTTATTTATTTAAACTATATCTAAAATCTGCCTTTTAGGATAGATATCCTCAGAAGCGGCTTCCATAAAACATTAAAATAAAGTTACAAATCAATAATAAACAAATACATTACAATAATAATAGTAAAATACCTTAAAACCATTTAAAACCAACAGGCCACTTTTTCAAGAGAAAGTGTCCTGAAATAAGTCTTCAATGACAGTTTACTGTGAATTTGTTTTCACTGTTCTTCAGATAAACACTCCGTTTTTAACCCTGCTTAATTGTCTGCGAACCCTGCACTTACTGGGGTTGAAGGCCTACCCTGATACCTACTTCTACGCAGTGCTGTTAACACAGCAAGGGCCAACCTGGGAATGCTGAGAGCTGTAGGACTATTTTTTTTCTGTCTGAACATGCATAGGATTGTGCCCTAAGGCAGTTTTCAGGCTGTGTGGAGTCCAATACCTGCGTGAACAGTTCCTGTCAGATAAACTTTAATCACAGATCCAGCTAAGGTGGGCCTGCAGGCAACAACTCATGTTAAAAACTCCCTGCAAGTTAAAACAAACAAGCAAAAACCCTGACACATCAAGGAGAGAGGTTCTCATACACCCCACTCCCTGCTATACTAGGTTTCTACATGCAAGAAGTTCTTACAGAAGGGGGGGAAACCACATCTTCAGTCTGCAAAATGGTATCATCCATTCCTACCACTTCTGAACTCTACCATCTCATTCTGCTGTATGTGTAAACCTGACCTATGTCCCATTCAGTTGCTTTCAATGGGACTTAGCTGACTAACTTTTGCTGGGTTGTGCCTTTTAGTCTTTCTCTGCTTCCTCCTGTGTCCTTTGATGAGGCAGGGCAGTCTTCTAAACCAGACAACTAAACTGCATTCAATCATTACTGATTTGCTAAGCTGGGTCTGGCCCAAGTCGGCTGCAAGGTTTCACTGAACCTAACCAATCACTCATGTAATAACATTTTTAATAGAATCTGTAATTTCAACACACACAAAGTGCAATAAGAATGCAATATTTCTCATTTTATAAGCTCACCCGCCCATGGTTTATATAGCTTGTACATTAAAACTTCATTGATCCAGATCTCCCATATCTGAATCCTTTTCTAAGTTAGGGAAGTTTTATGCGTGCCCTTACAATTATTTCTCTATGCCTGGTTTTCCCCTTCAGATTCAGAACCACACCACACACACCCAAAATCAGGTCCTGCTAACAGGCAACCATGGTTAATTAAATAAGGGTGCAATCCTATGCATGTTTAGACAGAAAAAAAGTCCTACAACTCCCAGCAAATCCATAAATTGTGGATTTCTCTGACATCCCTACCCTAAATATTAAATTTCTAATATGTTCTCTCCCTGTGGTTACAGCACACATTAACTGAAAAAAATATTGATATGCATTAAAAATACAACTGAAGCAATCCCATACTTCTTCCTTCTCCCAAAATAGCTTCCCAAGTGATGTTTTAAGTTTGTGGTCTGTGAAAAATTGGCAGGAAGGGCTTCATGGAAAGTAACTGCTGAGAATGCCACTCTGAGATGGCAATCCTATGCGTGCTTACTTGGGAGTAGGCACCATTGAACATAGTGGGACTTACTTCTGAGTAAACATGCTTAAGCTTCTGCTGTAAGTATCATCGTGGTGTGTGTTTCTTATGTTCTTCATTACACTTCTCCTCCCTTTCCTTCTTCTGAAGAGTTTTACCTGAGTCATCTTACATACTGGGCCAGGTCAGATGTTACTTTTGCTGAGAGAAAGTCAGTCTGGTTACAGTGAGACCAAGTTCCTGGGTGCCGTTCCACATTTTGAAGCTCCCTGACTAAACCACAAATGTAGAGATACAATAAGTGGATTAAAAACTAGAAGAATCTGATAATATCAAAAATAATATAATTCTAAATTTCATTGCATTTATTACATTTCTGTACTGCCCAATAGCCGAAGCTCTCTGGGCGGGTTACAAAGATTAAAACCTTAAAAATACATTTTAAAAACCATATACATACAAACATATAAACATACTACACACACACACAGAGAGAGAGAGAGAGAGAGAGAGAGAGAGAAACAATTTTAAACACTCAAGAACAACAAATCAAGACCTGATTAAAACCTCATCATATGGTGCCTGAGAGAAAGAGAAGGTCTTAACCTGGTGCTGAAAAGATAACAATGTTGGCGCCAGGCAGGCCTCATCAGGGAGATCATTCTACAATTGGGGGCCACCACCGAGAAGGCCTCTCCCTCGTTGCCGCTTTCTGAGCCTCCCTCGGAGAAGGCACCTGGAAGAGGGCCTTAAGTGATGAACATAGTGTACGAGTAGGTTCATGCTGGGAGAGGCGCTCCATCAGGTATTGCGATCCCAAGCTGTGTAAGGCTTTATAGGTCAAAACAAGCACCTTGAATCGGGCTCTGAAACATACAGGCAGCCAGTGCAAGTGGGCTAGAATCGGTGTTATATGTTGAGACCTTCTGGCCCCTGTTATCAATCTGGCCGCCGTGTTTTGCACAAGCTGCAGCTTCTGAATCATCTTCAAAGGCAGCCCCACATAGAGCTCATTGCAGTAATCTAAATATAATGCAAAATATATGCATATAGGCCCCTAAATTCTAGAATGATGCAAATTATGATGGCCAACAATCTGGTGATACAAGAAATAGCAATCTAAGGTATAATCACCCCAAAACCAATGATTCAAGACAACAACAAGAACAACAACAACAGGTATCCAGTACAGTCCCATTTTGAATTATCTCTTTCAAAAAGGTTTTTTTTTTCTTCAGAATCACACACAGGAGTAGTATCTAACTCTCAGATGGTTATTCAGGGTTCTCAACAAAAACATGCATAACTTCTTCTCTAAATGTCTTCTATGTTTGTAAGAAGTTTTCTAACCCTCTATTTCCTGTAAATTGATCTGTATAGAGTACAACAGGACACTCCGCAAGCTGCAGCAGCTAATTACATTATGCTTGCTTGACAGGTAGAGAGCCAGCGAGCAAGTAGGCCATTGGCATCTGATGCTCCTCTTTCATACCACCACCACTGTCTGGGCCAGATCGAGAGGCAGCTGAACAAGCAGGTTGCCATGGTGAAGAGGCGGAGCAAGTCCAGGGGGCTCTTGTCAGAGGGAAAGAGGAGCAATAGATGCCATGGCCTATGGTACTTGCTGGGGTGTGGACCCTTGGGAGCTGCCTGACTAGGCCTATTCTTGATGCTCACAAGTCCTCAGTAGAAGTGATGGTCATGTGTTGAATCACTTCAGAGTGGGGCTGTGCCAACTAGCCCCTCCCCTGACATCACTCATGCCAGCTAGTCCCGCCTCCTGAGGTCCACACATTCAGCTTGAGTACCTTCAGCAAGGAAGCCTTTTCATGTACAACTGTATGTTGACTTGCTGCTGCAGACGTTCACACCAATGTGAGGATGTCAGAGGATGGGGCAAGCTAGGGTGTGTGTGTGTGTGTGTTGTCGGGGGCAGGTCTGGGTGGCGCACACGGCACAGCCACACTCCCCATTCACATATTCATTCAATGTGTGAGAATCACTTCTGAAGAGGGTTACAGTGAGACAAAAAAATCCAAGGCACGGATAAATTTGACAGATCACATTCTGCCAGGTTGTGAGATTATGTTATCACCCTTCTATGCCCAATCAGAAATTTGGGGAAGAATTTTCTAGACAGCCCACTTAACAAGTCATGAGAAGAATTTTACTGCTTCCCCAGATTTCTGATTCAACACGTAAAAGTCTGCGCGGCGATTGGAGGACAGTATAGATGATCAATTTATCAAATGCTTACACGTGCATTGTGAGAAATTACCACTTTGGGTGGACAGAGATCACCATTCTGTCACACATCTTCACCTGCTGCGTGGGGGGGGGAATATTTTTTACCGCTTGTCAGGATAATACAAACAACCAAGCTACCTAGGAGTGAGAGCGCTCATCCTTAGGGTGGTTTGGCTTTCTGTACAGGGCTCTTGGTAAACGGCCGTTCTGTTCACCCAGTGTCCTACCCCTTGACCAAGGACAGCAGCAGAACCGCATGCACGCTGAAGGCAATATTCAGTGTGAGGCACTTGAAAAGCTTCATTTCTGCAGCCTAGAGCTTTCCTGCCTCTTCAAGCTGCAGCAGCAAGATTGAAGCGAACTGCGGCAAAAAGATGGACAGTGCTTCTTCTGCCAACTGCTAAAAGCTTTTCTCCAGCAGTAGCAGACTGCCAAGAGCACAATCCTTCTGGGATATGGCTAGGTCAGGCTGGGGTCAACTGCTCTGACGTATTACTGGAATTCTGACAAGGTACGGAAACTCTGTACTCCCCCTTTCCTCCCCCAGCCCAGTTGTGCTCTTCAAGAATCCCCGGGCTGAACAGTGTCAGCATGCTGGATGGATAAATGAACAAACCTGGAAGTTCACATCAGGAGTACGAACATGTGCACGGCCATAATGGTACTGGACTACACAGCCTCAGTTGTATCCTAGGAACAAGAAGAAAACAGTCCAATAAGTCACTTGACTGACAAGCCGCACAATTCTGAGCGTAATTACAGTCATGCCTTGGATTGAGAGCATAATTCGTTCCGGAAACGTGCTTGTAATCCAAAACACTCTTATATCAAAACGAAATCCCCCCAAAAAAATTTGTACAGAGATTTTTAATTTAAGCCGTACTACAGTACTTGTATTGCAAGACGTCGCTTGTATATCAAGTAAAAAAAAATTAAATAAATATTTTAAAATTTGCTTGTCTTCCAAAACGCTCTCAAACCAAGTTACTCTCAAACCAAGGTATTACTGTACTTGGAAGTAAATCCGATGGAGTTCACTGGGACCGACCCCTAATAAGTGTGCTTAGGGTTACAGCCTTAATTTGTTATATGTCACAGCTGTTTTTCTGCCAGAAAGTACATCTGTCCAAATGTAAGAGAATGTAGAACAACAAAATCTGGTGGAGGGCCATCAAAGAAGACTGATATTTTAGAGCAGAGGTCTTGATTTGAACCTCCTTCAGACCAACGGCTGAATTCAATTTTGCAGAGACTGACATTTCCCCTTGCTGCGGTCTGAAGTGGTGCAGTCCAGAAATGGCTTTAGCACATGGTCATCTGTTTGTGTAGACCAGGTCTTGATGGGAGTTCAAGAGGAGGTGCAAACGCCATGTTGAAAAGTACAATCGCTGCTTGTAATACACGGCCAAAGAGTGGCTGATAATGAATTTCAGCACGAGGAGGGGAAAAACAAATCAGTGTGTTATACATCCCTGGGGTGAATATGAGTCACTGTAAATGCATGTGACAATTGCTTTCACAGTCCCTGCCACACCATCAGTCAGTGGCTCTTTAAACTACAGTCTGCAAAAGAAGAAGCAGAAAGATACGTAGTGCAGCCAGAATCTATTAATCGTTTCCATCAATTTTCCCGAAGCTTCTAATATAACATAGGCCCTTGTAAAGAATAACTCACTGAAACAATGAATTCTCATGTTGCCATTGAATTAGAATCTTGAAATTTAGTGCTCTCTTGTTCTGTCATTATGGACTTTGAAGTACCGGGGGGGGGGGGATGCGTGAAGGAAATTCTGCACTGAAAATATTACCATTCCACCAAAGATTATCGAAAGGTCAATGATAATTTTTATCAGACTTTCATCACAACTGCTCAAGTAGCCTTACATGCTGATTACAGAGGGGACAATTTGTCACCAAAAAAAATTGGCTTCTTCTATTGGCCAGTCATCTGGATAGAATGTCTTCAGTTTGCAGATGAGAAGGTAACGTAAAATCAGCAGATCTATTTTAGACAAGGAAATTGTCCATGAGAAATTTATCAGAAAGCCAATTGCATCAACACCAGCTACTACTTATGGCCTAGTAAAAGCCCTCAGTTTCAAGCCCTGTACATATGGTACAGGGACATATATAATCGCAGTTCTATATCTGTTATTTGTTTTCTTGCCCAGCTAAGCCTCAGAAATCTACAGCTGTGCAAGTAGGTTGGGGCCATATTCCTTAAATATGGGGAAGGGAATACAGCCCGCCTCTCCCAGCACTGACCCTTCTGCACAACCCTTCTGCCCTCCTGCTCAGTCCTTACAATAACCCCAAGACCTTTACCTTTAACAATTGTCCAGAAAAGGGCATTTTAGCAGATGCAGCTTGTCATACAGGAAAAAGAAAGTTGCATCTGCTGAAATCCCCTCTTCTGGGCCTCCATTAGAGTCATGGGCCAACACCCTGAACCATCATCCTCAGAGGATTCCAAGCCCTTGTCCTCAGAAGAGGCTCTGGAGTCAGCAGAAGACTTGGCCAAGGAGAGGCACTGCGAGGCTTCTGTCTCCCCAGAACCCAGTTCTCCAGAGGAACCACAGGGGGAGGCTTCCAGAGGAGGCTCCATTACCATCCTCACGACTCTGAGGAATTGGGCCATGAAGACACTAGTATGCCACAACCACTCCTATGTTACTGCACTGCAGCCTAAGGCTGCTAAAATAGACCAGGACCCTTTAAGGGTCAATGCCTCAGTAGAGGTAGAGGTGGAGTGCCCAGGGACAGCACATGAACGCAGCTGAGATCACTCAGTCCAATTAACTGGGTCCTGCTTTGACCTTGGGCCCTAGAGACATCCTGAGATAACTCACACTATGTGCAGCTTCAGCCTTGCGAAATGGAAACTTTCAGACTGATGGGACACAAAAAGAAAGTGGAGTTCTTGACCCCAACCAGTGTATGAAGGGCCACAGAACCGGGGGAAGGGACAAAACAGATGGGGATGGGGCAAGCTAGCGTGTCCTTGCTCCCCTCACATGATTCTAATCATGTGAGGGCTAGAATACCTGAATAGGACTAAAAAGGGTTTTAAATATGCATCTACCACACAACAATAGCCCTATCTGGGCATTCAACTTACTGTGTATGTGAACCGGTGCACCAGGAGTGGAGCTGTATTGCGCAGACCCACCCCCAACACTGTGTCTTACATAAGCCCTCCCACTGGCATCTGTGCGTACTGTATATTGTGAACATCGGAAGAGAGGGGGCCTCCCGGTCGCCCAGGGCTCCAGCTTGTGTGGAGGCCCCTCTCTGTGTGTATCGTTCTACCTGTGGACAACAGTTGGGAGTCACATGATGCACACAAAATCGGGGCAAGGGCTGTGTGGCTGAACGCCCAAAGAGGAATCATGTAGATTTATAAAACAATTTCATTAATCTGAATTGACTGGGCTAACATCCAAAACATTACGAAAAGTGGAATTATTGATAAATGAAAGGCTATTTATATATGGTACAATCCAGCAAACCTAAGCAGTTTTAGATCCCATTTAATGTAGTGAGAAAATTAAGCAGGCACTCTAATTACTGGGGGGGGGGGAGAGATAGGCCAGATACTATATGCAGTCAGTCCAGGAGGGGAGGGGAAATGCTTAGAAAATCCCCAATGCCAGGAAAATGGCAGATTTGCTCCCAGCATCCCTGGAAATACTGCCAGTCCCCACCCCCCACCCCCAATCAGGGGCACAGCCAGAGTGGACACCCACATGTCATGCAGTCATGGAGGGAACCAATCCACACCAGGGGTATGTCCATCACATCGCCATACCCCAATACCCAGGCAACAGCAACACAGACAACCAAGTGGTGGCCGCAGACACAGCCAAAGAACTCTGTGTGGCACGCTAAAGCACACACGCTATCTGAGGACCCAGAGACAAAATACTTTTACCTGCTCCCTCCTACCCTCACTGGAGGAAACACATCCAACCAGCCAACAGTGACAACCAAGGGAGTGCCTTGGCCTGCTCTGCTGAAGCACAGGCACATGCATGCTCACAGAACCAATGCATCATGAGCCCTGCTTGGGGTTTGTTTGGAGTGGGGGTTGGGGGGGGAGATGGCTTAGAGTAGGGAATTTTAAGGTAAGTGGGAGGGGGAGTGGAAGGGAGCATGGAAAAGCCATTGAGGTGGGGGTGGACATTTTGTCAGTTGATGGTTGGAAGAGGGTGGAGAGGAGATGATCAGGGTGGGAATGGGTCTAGGTGATTACTACACATCAGGGATGGGGACTCGGACTTGAGGACTCGACTCGTGAGTCGGACTGAGTCCCCCCTCTGACTCGACTCGGACTCGAGTCCCAATATTTTTAATGGGACTCGAGACTCGACTCGGGACTCGAGACCAAGGACTCTTCAACATCCCTGGGCTGTGCCAGAAGGAGTGGAGAGGAGCGTGGTTGCCGTCGAAGAGCGCATGGAAGCGAGGTGTGCCGCTGCTCGGCCACTATGGACAGCTACCAGGAGCGCAGCCCCAACAGTGTGTCAAGATTTATTTTGATTGATGTGTTGCGTACTTGGGAGAGGCAGAAGAAGGACCTGAGATTACTCTGTGTGGCTGCTCTGAGTGTGTTTCTGGTTCCAGCAAGTTCATCACCAGTGGAGCGGGTGTTCAGTGAGGGTGGAATTGTGATGACATCTCACCGTTCCAGAATGGGGGCCAAACATTTAGAAAAAATCATGTTCCTCAAATGCAACATGGATAAATTTTAGGAAGTACAGCAAGTTTATTTTTTTAAATCATTTTTCTAAAATGCAACCTTTCAGACATTTTGGGTTTGGCTGCCTCTGCCTGCCTGTCTGGGGTTCCCAGCCTCCTCTGCCTGCCTGGTCTCTTCTTGACCAGTTCAACAGTTGAATTGTCCAAGACAAAGGCCTCTGCCTGCCTGCTTTGGGGTTCCCTGCCTCCTCTGCCTGCCTGGTTATTTTGGGTTTTTCTGCCTGGTCTGTTCTTGCCTAAATCAGTTGCAGAGTTTTGAAATCTGAAGTAGCCTTATTTTGTAGGGCAAAAACCCCATTGATTTTAATAGGGACTCATGGAGTCAGCTTTGGGAGTGGACCATTTTGGACCAAGGACTCGGACTCGGACTCGAGACTCGGGTCCAAAGACTCGTGACTTGACTCATGACTTGAGACCGAGGACTCTTCAACATCCCTGCTACACATTAATCCCAGACTTCAGTTTACTGTGAATTTGTTTTCATTGTTCCTCAGATAAACTCTCTGTCCATTGTTAACCCAGGGTAATTGTTAGTGAACCCTGCACTTAAAGGGTTTGAACATCTATCCCAATACCTCGTTCTACGCAGTGCTGTTAGCACAGTAAGGGCACAATCCTATGCAGGTTTAGGCAGAAAAAAGTCCTACAATTTCCAGTATTCCCCAGCCAGCATGGGGAATGGTGCTCCGGTGGTGGTGGTGGTGGTGGTGGTTGCTGGCTGGGGAATGCTGGGAGTTGTAGGACTTTTTTCTGTCTAAACCTGCATAGGATAGCACCCTAAGATACTTTTCAGAACAGGCTGCGTGAAGTCCAATACCAGCTTCAACACTTTCCGTTGGATAAACTTTAAGCATAGATCCAGTGACAAACTATTTTCATAAAAAAAATAAGACTTAATGTTTATATGGCATTTAGCATTCAACGTAATTCGTATATAATGTGTCAACAGCCTTATAAGTAGGGCAGTACTATTATTTCAAAATTAGGTGGGGGAAGGGCAGAGTTCATGTTTGAACTGGAGACTTTTGGGTTCACAGGGCTGGCCCTACCATTAGTCAGAGTGAGGCAGCCACCTCAGGCATTGGATGCCAAAGGGCAGGAAACAAACAGCAGCAAAGTGCTGAAAGACAGAGCTGTATGTACCACTCAGCCTGCCCTACACTCCTTAAACCTGGGATGGGGAACCTCCAGCCCATGGGCCAAATTTGGCCTGCTGGGCCAGCCCATGTGGCCCGCAGAGACTAGGCAAAGACCCTCTCCCTCCCTGAAGCCCTGCCCCCTCAGAAGGGAGAGTGGGTGGGAGAGCAACTAAGCTAAGGCCTCGAGGCTACAGCTCAGTCACTCTGCTCCTCCCTCACCTTCCCCGTGCAGGGAAGGGAAAGGAGGAGCAATGCACTTTGAGGTGCCAGCTGAGTCCACCAGGCTCCTCCCCTGCATTCCCCACTGTCCTCTTCAGCCTGCAGCAGAGGTCAGGGGAATCTGGCCCCCATACTCTAAAACAGTGTTCTCCAACCTTGGGTCCCCAGATGTTTTTGGCCTACAACTCCCAGCATGCCCCAGCCAGCATAGCTGGCTGGGGCATGCTGGGAGTTGTAGGCCAAAAACATCTGGGGACCCAAGGTTGGAGAACACTGCTCTAAAAGGTTCCCCACCCCTACCTTAATCTAACCTGGAGCCCTGAGATGTGGTGGAGGAAGCTATCTTTTAGCCAAGTGCTGAAGTAAGATTCACCTACCAGTCCGGTGGTCGGCTTCTGTATGTGGGATGGGGATGCCATCTTGTCCTTCAGTTCAGGGCCGCATCCATATACCTTGAGCTGGCCCTGCACAACATAGTCTTGATGTTGTGAGATAACTCACACTAGTTAGATAACTCACACTAGTCACACTAGTGCAGGAAGATGTAACGGGCAGCAGAGCTCATAGAAACGGAGGGTTGCCATCTTTCTTACTGGCCTTGTTCCTGTGCCTTTAAACCAGGGCTCTCCAACCTTGGGTCCCCAGATGTTGCTGGCCTACAGCTCCCAGCATACCCAGCCAGCATGGCAAGGGATTCTTGGAGCTGTAGTCCAGCAACATCTGGGGACGCAAGGTTGGAGAGCCCTGCTTTAAACAGAACTTGTCCCCCTACCAATTATGTTTGAGTCATGAAAATATTTACCTGTTTTTAATTTCTGTGCCAAGCTGCTGCCAAAAAAAATCATAGAAGCAGGAACAGTTAAAGGGGGTAACCCTGAGAAAGCATGGAATGTTTTATGGCCTGATTCAGACAAGGACGGAAAATTTGCTCCGTTCACTTCAGTGCAGGTTTTGAGACCACTTAAAAATACATTCTTTCATGCCCTTACTTCAGGATCCCACAATGTCTTGTTTGCCTGTTTGTTTACCGTTACTAGGTATTGGGATGTTGATGTCAGCCATTTTCCCATGGCCCTTTTCCCATTTGCTGCTGGCTGCTCCATCCATCAGCTTTTCCCTTGGCTGGTTCTTTAATTTCAGGCAAATAATTATTTTATCATTTTGCACTGATTTCTGCCATCTGCTAACCCAAACACTTCAGTAATCCAGTCTCGGTGACAATGTTGCTCATTATTTGCTCCTGCTCTGCTTCCCTGCCCCCCCCCTTTCTTTTGTAACCATGGCTATAAATTCAGGATCTAATTCTGCCTTCAGTCATACCAGCGTTTTCAAAACAATTATTTGGCATGCATTTTCAACACCTTTCTCCAAGTAAAAGAGGCATGCATTTTTATTTATATATAATATACACATTATGAACAACAGATGTCCTAGAGCAGGGGGGCTGTTTTCTGGATTGCAGCTGGAGGCACACTTAACCTTTATATTCAAGAACATCCATATATTCATCTGCTCAAAAAACAATGGGCAGGCATCCTTCTTGCAACTGAGGAAGTCCAGTTAATATACCCTCGCAGCATCCCACCCTCCTCTTTGCCTAGTGCAGCCTTCCCCAATGTGCCACCCTGCAGATGTTATGGACTTCAGCTCCCATCAGCTCCAGTCAACCTATCCAATGGTCAGGAATTCTGGAAAGTATGAGAAATTATCTCTAGAGCACCAGGTTGCGGGAGGCTGTCCTAGTTGGTCAGTATGGAGGGATAAGATTATGCTCTCTAAGGCAATGGGAATATTTTCGAGATTCTTCCAGACCCATCACAGCTGTATCTAGAAATCCGTGTGTGTGCTTAGCCCTTTCTCAAGATTATGTCAAAGCAGAAAGGAGAAGGGGGATCACTGCTGTATGGGGGTCCTCCTTATTCTGACGTGAAAAGTATCGATTGTAATATTGCCTGCTTAAATCAACAAGGTAATATAACCACTAGTTAGAGTGGGAGGAAAGGGTTAATTGAACAATCCTCAGGGTGCATGTTTTGTAACCCCCTCCTCCCTACTTCTGGCTTCTCTGTGGCCTCTTTCTCTCTCTCTCTCCCTCTCTCTCTCTCTCTCCCCAACATGATGGACGCACGTCTGAGCTGGCTTCCAGCCAGTGATCTCCAATGAAGATTATCTACCTATATGCATCCTGCATATATGAATAAATGAACTGTAAGTAAAACTAATAAATGTCTTTATTAGTTTTAAACCTTTTATGGACAATCCATTCCTTTAAAGAGCCTTTTACCAGGGTTTACTATGGTGGATGCATCCATCACAGTGACTTCTTTTTTCTAGGCACATATATGCCAGGCCCTTTCTCAGCAAAGCACACATCAGCCCCTCTCACCGGACATTAGTGCCCCCAGGCACAACATTTGGGAATTACTGTGCTAGGACATTCTCCAAACCAATCACGGCTTTCAATCCGATCAGAAACATCTGAACTTGATTACTTTGTGTTGCACATCTAGGCCATTCTACTAATGTTTGGCACCTCTACTTAGGGTGGCCACTTACGCATCAGCACAAAAGAGGAGACCAATTTGCATAACAACTAGCATGAGCTAATTTATATGTATAGATGCAAATTTAGAAATAATAACTACAATTTAAATAGAAATGCAGTACATCTCCCCATAGTGTGGAAGGCTGTGACCAAGTGACCTGTGTGCCTTGCTTCGAGGTCCAGCTCTTCCTTCTGGTGGGACCTTTTCTTTATACCAGAGCTAGACTGGATGGCCCTTCAAATAGAGGAATGTCCTCTGTAAAGTAGAGAACTGTCTCGTATAAAGTAGGCCACCCTACTTGCATCTTGTTACTGTTATTAATACAGTGCCACATTTTACAGCATTTCATCAATAGAAAAGACAGGCCCGTGCTCCAAGGAGCTTACAATCAAAGGGTGTGATCCATCCAAAGTTAAGGGCATTCAGTTCCCATTGAATTCAGTGGGAGAAACTTAAGTTCATGCTTTAACACTGCCATTAAATAATTGAGACTTAAAAATGCTTAACTTTGGTTGGATCAGGCCCAAATTTCAATTTCTAACTGATTTCAGTATGGGCTAATATATTTTGATTCTTAGCAGAAGGCTTATGTGTATATTTAATGCTTAGTTTTCCTGCTGATACAAAGTATAACAGTATATAATAATACAATGCTGTGACATGTGTCAGGGGACAATTGTTTATGGCACTTCCTGGAATAAACTGTTAAAAATCCTGAAAAGCCATTGGTTGTGTTGAGCTGGATACTGGAGCGAGGTAGAAATGAAGCAGCCCTGTTGAGCAATTAAATAGTACAATGCAACTTTCCCCACTCCTCTCCTGAGAAATAGCAGTCTGAGGGAAGGAAGCAATCCACCACATCTCACCTCAACATTTCTTATTCTCCTATTTCAAGGGTGGTGACAAAAGTTACAGCTTAATTAGGTCTAAACTACACAGTCGGTTAAATGCATAGCATGGATCTGATCCTAACTTCTTTTTTTCATATCAAAAATGTTAAACTTGATGACTTTTACTCCACTGGGGCCAATGGGATAATAGTTAAGAGTTTCCAGTTTCCCCCCATCAAGGCTCCTATACCTTTGGCAGGTGTTTGTGACAGAGAGAAAGTTGGGGCTTTAAACAAGTTATTATATCATCACATTTATGTCTTGCTCTTCTTCCAAGTAGCTCAGAGCAGAGTAGACAGTTCTCCCCTGCCTTTTATCCTCACATGTACCTTGTGAAGTAGGTTAGGCAGAGAAGCCCAACATCACCCAGGGATCTTCAGGTCTGAGCAGCAATTTAAGCTAGGCCTCCCCAGGCCAGCTCCAGCACTATGCCACACTAGCTCTCTTGCCAGAAGCCACCCCTTTAGGAATTCCACTACTCAGTGAAACTGTTTTGCATCCTTTGACATTCTTTGGATGTTTCTCTGCAGCAAGCCACACTTGGATTGCCTTTTTTTTTTTTTTTTAGTTTGTTTTTCTTTTTCTTTTACCAGACACCACCAACTATGCCTTTAGCCGGCAACATAATCTGCAAATTTTAGGGTTTGGAACTTGTTTACAAAGCCTGAAACAACTCAAGACCACTGTACTTAAAAGAATGTCTGAGCCCCTAGTTGCCTGTTCAGTTGCTGCGCTCACAAGGAAATACTGTCCTGGTGGTGCCTAAGAGTTCAGAGGTCCAGTCCATGATGACTCAGAAAAAGGCCTTTAAGGCACAATCCTATGCCTGTTTAGGCAGAAAAAAAGGCCTACAACTCCCAGTATGCCACTGTAGCTGGCTGGGGCATGCTGGGAGTTGTAAGCCTTTTCTCTCTCTAAATATGCATAGGATTGTGCCCTTAGTAGCGTGGTGCCAACTCTCTAGAACTCCCTACCACTACAAATTAGACAGGTACCAATCCTTCTGGGGCTTCGGCACCTATTGAAAATGTTCTTGTTCCAACAACCTTTGCCACAGTGGTGATCTTGTCTTCAGTATACAGTCAAAATATTCAGTATTTTCTTATACAAAACAATACAGTATAAAATCATATCATTTAGAAATTTATTTTAATGTAAGCGATAATGAAAGAGGTTCAACACCCCTGTATTATATTAAGAGGGGGGGAAATTCATCCATTTTTAGTGCTATAAAGCTCCCCGCCACAATTCCAGTTCGCAAATTTGCTCATCCAGGGTTACTGCTGCAGCCTTTGACACAGAAACCCTAGACTTGTATCTGTCACTGTTAATAAGTAAACACAGTGTTTTACATGCCATGTAGGTCTTTCAATGCACAGTAAGATCCAAGTAAGCAAATTGCAGTTTTATTTCATCTACAAGATAAGTTTGCAATGACGAAGTAGTCCATGTGACTAGCAGTGCCTCGAAAATCTTTCAAATCATGTGGGTCATACTCTTCACCAGTCAGTGCTATCTATGATGTAGGTAATTGTCTAGGAAAATGTCTGGAATGCAATCCACAGAAGTTTAAAATTATTTTGCAGGGCATGACTGGACAGAAACAATCACCTTTGCTCCACTTTGTGAATGCTTGTGAGTGTGTGCGCACATACAGTACACCTACTTCAGCTTTGCATTGTTGAAAGCTTTCTTGAATTTTTTTAGAGCTCAAAGTATTTTTTTAAAAAAATATTGTGAATATATATATTTAACATATATCTTTAAGATTTTCTTGTAATTGTACTAATCACTGAATTTATGTACGTATGTCTGTATGCAGCCTAAAGGATTACAGTAATACCTTGGATTGAAAGTATAATTCGTTCTGGAACCGTGCTTGTAATCCAAAACACTCTTATATCAAAGCGAGTCTCTGGCGGGCGTGAGCGGGGCCGATTTTGGCCCGCTACGCCCACTCGAGGCGAGTGGTTACATCCCTACACTACTTGTATTGCAAGACGTCGCTTGTTAGTCAAAATTTATTTAAAAATTTGCTTCTCTTACAAAACGCTCTCAGACCAAGTTACTTGCAATCCAAGGTATTACTGTAGATACATTCATGGTGGATGTGTCTCTTAGCAGCGATTAGACATCCCAGCTAAATTGAACATCCATGTTCAGTGGCAGTATACCTTGGAATACCAGATGCCGAGGGCAAATGACAGGGGATTAACTTATGCACTGAATGTTAGCTTTATCCACAAAAGTGCCAACGCCGCCGTGATTAAACTTACTTTTATATATTTATAATTAAACCTTTTACACAAAAAATATTTTTTGTAGAAATTTTTAAACACACTAACATTTCGAGTATAAAACCATAATGATTTAACATTCAAATTTGAGGACTAAACAATGACAATGCTGGAATTTCAAATAACATAATTGTAAGTAATTTCATAGTAATTTCATACAAGTTTGAGGACTTAACAATAATGCAATTACAAGTAACACAAGTAACACAAGCAATTACAAGTAACACAATATATGTATATTCTCATTTGTGATTTAGCATACCAAGTCCTAACTTTGTTATATTTTTTAACAGAGTTAGTAGAAGCCTTCCCCTTGTTTTTTCTTTTTCTTTTTGAAGTGGCTTAGGCCTTCCTTTATTTATTCTTTTGAGGAGGCCACCACCTGAGAATTCCTTCATTTTTTCTTTTGGTTTTTCTTCCCAGGTGGCTTGAGCCTTTTTCTATTTATCCCTTGGAGAAGCTTCCAATGTGCTGATTACTCCACATCCGACAAGAAACCGGTTTGCCCCTCTTGTTTCGTTCATTATCTTTATCAAGGAATTCTTAGGGACTCTATCAGTGTTGTTTCTACACCAAAACACAAAAATATTTCTACAGTGTCACAAACCCTTTTCAAAACAAACATCATGCAATCAACCCTCAAGGCCCCACTTGTTTTACTTACATTCTTACTGACGTTTACCTTACTGTATCTGTAACATGCTTTTTCTCTCAGTGAGTCCTCTAGTGGCCATACTTTTAATACATGTATTTATACTCTATATACAGCTGAAAACAGCTGTTAACCATTTCATCACTATTCATTAGAGTAAGACATCCAGCAGAATCAATTACCACTCCCTTAGGGCTCTCTCAATGTTCCAATTAATACTATAAGGGTTACTCTGCAAGTCCACCCATTCATTGCTTGGTGAAGACTTCATGGGTGTGCCCTTCTTCTAATACTCTCTCTGATGGCCTAATCATCTCCCTTTATAGTAGCTAGCAACCCATTTTAATTCTTCATCTTCCTATGGCCTGGGTGGTTCATTATCTTATAATCTTATTATTTCTATACATAATGATATAAGTAACCCCATTTTTTCATCTATACACAATAAACTGTGGTAAATCCTATCCTCATTATTATTTACATACAATTCTTGAAGTCTGTGATGCCATCTATCCAGCTTGGCGGGACAATACTGGAAAATGTCGATCATTTTCTCTATCTTGGCAGCTATCTTTCTGTTACAGCTAACATCGACAGTGAAATCCAGCATCGTCTGAGCTCCGCAAGTGCCGCGTTTTCTCGAATGAAACATAGAGTGTTCGAGGATCGGGATATTTGTAAGAAGACCAAAACACTGGTTTATGAAACCATTGTATTACCAACTTTATTGTATGCCTGCGAAACATGGACTATCTATAAACGTCACTTCCACCTCCTTGAAAGATTTAATCAACGTTGCCTCCGGAAAATCCTGCGAATTACTTGGGAAGATAGGCGAACAAATATCAGTGTACTGGAAGAAGCAAAGACTACTAGCATTGAAAAAATGATCCTTCAACGCCAACTTCAGTGGACCGGTCATGTCGTTCGAATGCCTGACTGCCGTCTCCCAAAGCAATTACTTTATTCCCAACTCAAGGATGGAAAGCGGAATGCTGGTGGTCAATATAAGAGGTTTAAAGATGTTCTTAAGGCTAATCTAAAAAAATGCAATATAAACATCAAAAACTGGGAAGCTCTGGCCCATGAACGATCTAAGTGGAGGTTGGCCTTTCACAAAGGTTCTATGGACTTTGAAGAAGCCGAAGTGCAAGGTGAAAGGGAGAAACGTGCTAAGCGAAAAGCACGTCAAATGAATCCTTTACAAGACCATCTTCCATCTGGTAACCTGTGTCCTCACTGTGGGAAGCTGTGTGGATCTAGAATTGGCCTCCACAGTCACTTACGGACCCATCGCTAGAGTCTACACAATTTTCTTTAGAATTTTCCTCCTTTTAAAATCTCCTTTTTGTAAATTTTCTTTTCTTTTCTTTCTTTCTTTCTTTTTTTTTTTTATCCTGGAAGACAATCTTACTCGGTCTCGAGTGATCGCCTGACTGACTGACATGGCTCCAATCTCTGAACAGCTAATAGAAGGAGAATCACGGTAATTAATACTGTATCCACAAAAGTGCCAACGCCGCCGTGATTAAACTTACTTTTATATATTTATAATTAAACCTTTTACACAAAAAATATTTTTTGTAGAAATTTTTAAACACACTAACATTTCGAGTATAAAACCATAATGATTTAACATTCAAATTTGAGGACTAAACAATGACAATGCTGGAATTTCAAATAACATAATTGTAAGTATAAATCCATAGTAATTTCATACAAGTTTGAGGACTTAACAATAATGCAATTACAAGTAACACAATATATGTATATTCTCATTTGTGATTTAGCATACCAAGTCCTAACTTTGTTATATTTTTTTAACAGAGTTAGTAGAAGCCTTCCCCTTGTTTTTTCTTTTTCTTTTTGAAGTGGCTTAGGGCTTCCTTTGTTTATTCTTTTGAGGAGGCCACCACCTGAGAATTCCTTCATTTTTTCTTTTTGGTTTTTCTTCCCAGGTGGCTTGAGCCTTTTTCTGTTTATCCCTTGGAGAAGCTTCCAATGTGCTGATTACTCCACATCCGACAAGAAACCGGTTTGCCCCTCTTGTTTCGTTCATTATCTTTATCAAGGAATTCTTAGGGACTCTATCAGTGTTGTTTCTACACCAAAACACAAAAATATTTCTACAGTGTTACAAACCCTTTTCAAAACAAACATCATGCAATCAACCCTCAAGGCCCCACTTGTTTTACTTACATTCTTACTGATGTTTACCTTACTGTATCTGTATCATGCTTTTTCTCTCAGTGAGTCTTCTAGTGGCCATGCTTTTAATACATGTATTTATACTCTATATACAGCTGAAAACAGCTGTTAACCATTTCATCACTATTCATTAGAGTAAGACATCCAGCAGAATCAATTACCACTCCCTTAGGGCTCTCTCAATGTTCCAATTAATACTATAAGGGTTACTCTGCAAGTCCACCCATTCATTGCTTGGTGAAGACTTCATGGGTGTGCCCTTCTTCTAATACTCTCTCTGATGACCTAATCATCTCCCTTTATAGTAGCTAGCAACCCATTTTAATTCTTCATCTTCCTATGGCCTGGGTGGTTCATTATCTTATAATCTTATTATTTCTATACATAATGATATCATATAAGTAACCCCATTTTTTCATCTATATAATAATAATAATAATAATAATAATATTTTATTTATTACCCGCCTCTCCATCTAGATCGAGGCGGGGAACAACAGAAAATATAAAATACCTAAACTAAAACAACACAATATATACTATTAAACATCTTAAAACATCCTAAAAACATCTTAAAACATCTTAAAAACATCCTTAAAACATCTTAAAAACATCTTTAAAACATCCTAAAATTCCGCCGGATAGGCCTGCCGGAAGAGTTCAGTCTTTATGGCTTTTTTAAAGTCCAAAAGACTGACAAGTTGACGTATCTCCTCCGGCAGGCCATTCCATAATCTGGGAGCAGCAGAAGAGAAGGTCCTCTGGGTAATGCTAGTCAGCCTAGTTTTGGCTGACTGAAGCAGATTCTTCCCAGAGGACCTAAGTGTGCGGGGTGGATTGTACGGGAGAAGGCGATCCCGTAGGTAGCCTGGACCCAAACCATGTAGGGCTTTAAAGGTAATAACCAACACTTTATACTTCGCCCGGAAACTGATTGGCAGCCAGTGGAGTGCTTTTAAAACTGGTGTGATGTGGGCACCCCTAGGTGTACCAGCAACCAGTCTGGCTGCCATATTTTGCACTAATTGAAGTTTCCGGACTAGGTATAAAGGTAGCCCTATGTACAGCGCATTACAGAAGTCGAGCCTCGAAGTTACCAGTGCGTGCACTACCGTCTTTAGGTCTTCCAACTCTAGGAAGGGGCGCAGCTGGCGTATCAGCCGAAGCTGATAATAGGCACTCCTAGCCGTCGCATCTATCTGGGATGTCATTTGGAGCGACGGATCCAGGAGCACCCCTAAGCTGCGAACACAGTCTTTCAGGGGGAGTGTAACCCCATCCAGAACTGGTTGACATACCTCCAAACCCAGGTTGTGGCCTTTGACAGCAAGCACCTCCGTCTTGTCTGGATTCAATTTCAGTTTGTTTTCCCTCATCCAGCCCATTACTGCCTCCAGGCATTTATTCAGAGGAGACACACTATCCTTAGCTGATGCTGTTGACGAAGGCATAGAGAAATATATTTGGGTGTCATCAGCATACTGATAGCACCCCGCCCCATGCCTCCGGATGATCTCTCCCAGCGGTTTCATGTAGATATTAAATAGCATTGGGGAAAGAATAGCTCCTTGTGGCACGCCACATAGCAGCTCCTTTTTGGAGGAGCAGCTATCCCCAAGCATCACCATCTGGAACCTACCCGAGAGGTAGGACCGGAACCACTGAAGCACAGTGCCCCCGATTCCCAGTCCCCTCAGGCGTTCCAGAAGGATACCATGGTCGATGGTATCGAAAGCCGCTGAGAGGTCCAGAAGCACCAACAGGGACACACTCCCCCTGTCGGTACTCAGGCGCAGATCATCTATACACAATAAACTGTGGTAAATCCTATCCTCATTATTATTTACATACAATTCTTGAAGTCTTAGAGGAAAGTCTACTGTTATCTTATCCTTTTGTTCATCACTGAAAGCACAATGTCCCAAATCATTAACAAATTTCTTAGAAAAGGGTTGTCTATATTTTTTATCAATTTATTATTATTTTTTTGAAAAAAAATATTCCCCAAAGTACTACGTAGTTCACATGTTTCTAACTCCAACCACATTATTTCTTTAGGGCGTGCTATAATATCCACTATATGTCTTAATTGATTCGCTATATAATACCATTTTAAATTCGGCAAACCCAAACCCCCTACTTTTTGTGCTTTATACCATCTTGTTTTAGTAATCCTAGATTTTTTCCCTCCATTACAATATGTATTAATAATTGATTGCCAATCTTTAAGTTCCTTATCTGATATCGCACTTGGTATCATCCGAAATAAAAAAATTATCTTTGGCAAAATCTTCATTTTAATCAAAACAATTCTACCAAACCAGGAAAGTCCAATTTTTTTATACTCCTCTATTTTATTCTTTACCTCATTCTTTAATTTCCTATAATTCTGATCTCCCAATTTATCTATATCTTTTGGAATTACAATTCCTAAATATTTAATTACATTATTAATCTTATAATTACTTTTTTTTTTACACATTTCAATCTCTTCTCTTTTACTATAGTTAAACAACGCAAGATTAAATAGAATAGATAATAATTGTTCTGCATTATGTTGGAGAGGATGTCAGGAAAAAGGGACATATGCTCATATGTGGTGGAGTTGTAAAAATGTATTGGTGTTTTGGCGAGAGGTTTTTACAGAAATATCGAAAATTATTGGTACTAATTTAGAGGTCTGTCCAAAATTAGCATTGTTCTCAATAACTGAGAAGCTTATTTGTGATCAAAATATGAAGGAGTTAATTGTAAACTTGTTAACTGCGGCCAGGCTAATGATAGCGAGAAATTGGAAAGTACAACATGTTTTCCTAATAACAGACTGGTATAAGGAAGTTTGGGACATAGCCCTAAATGATAAACTAACTAGTAGTATCAAATGCAAAAAAGGATTGCTAAAGAAGAATAATTTTATGGAGATATGGAATCAATTACTAGACTATGTATTAATAAAGGGGAAGGGTAACATGCCTTGTCAGGATATGTTATATTTTTGGAATTTAGAATTTATTTGATCAAGAGGATAGAAGTATATTAATTGGTCCCTTGGAGGATGGGGTGGAGCACTTTATGATTTATTGTATGTTGATTATGTTATATTTGTGTGATAATTTTGTATTTTGCTAAATATATTTTCTGTGTTATAATTTGTTTTGAAAAATAAAAAATAATAATTATAAAAAAAAAAAATGAAAGCACAATGTCCTGCAATTGTTATACATGGCTCCAATCTCTGAACAGCTAATTGAAGGAGAATCACACGGTAATTATTACTGTATCCACAAAAGTGCCAACGCCTCCGTGATTAAACTTACTTGTATATATTTATAATTAAACCTTTTACACAAAAAATATTTTTTGTAGAAATTTTTAAACACACTAACATTTCGAGTATAAAACCATAATGATTTAACATTCAAATTTGAGGACTAAACAATGACAACGCTGGAATTTCAAATAACATAATTGTAAGTATAAATCCATAGTAATTTCATACAAGTTTGAGGACTTAACAATAATGCAATTACAAGTAACACAATATATGTATATTCTCATTTGTGATTTAGCATACCAAGTCCTAACTTTGTTATATTTTTTAACAGAGTTAGTAGAAGCCTTCCCCTTGTTTTTTCTTTTTCTTTTTGAAGTGGCTTAGGGCTTCCTTTGTTTATTCTTTTGAGGAGGCCACCACCTGAGAATTCCTTCATTTTTTCTTTTTGGTTTTTCTTCCCAGGTAGCTTGAGCCTTTTTCTATTTATCCCTTGGAGAAACTTCCAATGTGCTGATTACTCCACATCCGACAAGAAACCGGTTTGCCCCTCTTGTTTCATTCATTATCTTTATCAAGGAATTCTTAGGGACTCTATCAGTGTTGTTTCTACACCAAAACACAAAAATATTTCTACAGTGTCACAAACCCTTTTCAAAACAAACATCATGCAATCAACCCTCAAGGCCCCACTTGTTTTACTTACATTCTTACTGATGTTTACCTTACTGTATCTGTATCATGCTTTTTCTCTCAGTGAGTCCTCTAGTGGCCATACTTTTAATACATGTATTTATACTCTATATACAGCTGAAAACAGCTGTTAACCATTTCATCACTATTCATTAGAGTAAGACATCCAGCAGAATCAATTACCACTCCCTTAGGGCTCTCTCAATGTTCCAATTAATACTATAAGGGTTACTCTGCAAGTCCACCCATTCATTGCTTGGTGAAGACTTCATGGGTGTGCCCTTCTTCTAATACTCTCTCTGATGGCCTAATCATCTCCCTTTACAGTAGCTAGCAACCCATTTTAATTCTTCATCTTCCTATGGCCTGGGTGGTTCATTATCTTACAATCTTATTATTTCTATACATAATGATATAAGTAACCCCATTTTTTTCATGATGTTTGTTTTGAAAAGGGTTTGTAACACTGTAGAAATGTTTTTGTGTTTTGGTGTAGAAACAACACTGATAGAGTCCCTAAGAATTCCTTGATAAAGATAATGAACGAAACAAGAGGGGCAAACCGGTTTCTTGTCGGATGTGGAGTAATCAGCACATTGGAAGCTCCTCCAAGGGATAAATGGAAAAAGGCTCAAGCCACCTGGGAAGAAAAACCAAAAGAAAAAATGAAGGAATTCTCAGGTGGTGGCCTCCTCAAAAGAATAAACAAAGGAAGGCCTAAGCCACTTCAAAAAGAAAAAGAAAAAACAGGGGGAAGGCTTCTACTAACTCTGTTAAAAAATATAACAAAGTTAGGACTTGGTATGCTAAATCACAAATGAGAATATACATATATTGTGTTACTTGTAATTGCATTATTGTTAAGTCCTCAAACTTGTATGAAATTACTATGGATTTATACTTACAATTATGCTGTTTGAAATTCCAGCATTGTCATTGTTTAGTCCTCAAATTTGAATGTTAAATCATTATGGTTTTATACTCGAAATGTTAGTGTGTTTAAAAATTTCTACAAAAAATATTTTTTGTGTAAAAGGTTTAATTATAAATATATAAAAGTAAGTTTAATCACGGCGGCGTTGGCACTTTTGTGGATACAGTAATAATTACCGTGATTCTCCTTCTATTAGCTGTTGAATGTTAGCTTGGCAGGGGTATCTTTCTAGCCACTGTTGGAAACGGAATATTGGACTAAATGGACTCTTGGTCTGACCCAGGAAAAGCAATTCTTATATTCTTAATTTAAAAAACAAAACACACACAACACAACTCATGTGCAATGAAAATCACCTTCATGTTTTATATTTCTCTCATGTTTCAATCCATAGATTGGTCTCTGGCAGCAACACTACTCGCTGTTGTGCAAACCTTTTCAGGTTTGTAACACTGTTGTGGAGTGCAGTTGTTCATTATGACAGTCCCCATAGCCTCATCTCAAGGAGAGTCCAAAATTGCAGGGCCCCGTCTTGATCCATATCAACAAACCAGTTCTAGAAATTTTCATCTCCGCCAGGAGCAGGTCTTTTGTAAAGCTCATGGATCTCAATTGCCCAGTCAAGTCCAAGCCATCCCCATCTACTTTGCATTAAGACAGGGAACAATATATTGTTGCTGGAAAAATTCATTTCCACCCAGCTACTGCACGGATAGTAGCTAAGCTCAGAGGGAACATGGAATTTTTAAATTATTATTTTATCAACAAACAACACAGCATGAAAATATAACTGACGCCAAGCATAAAATTACCTACCAACAATGACCTGGATATAGCAATACAGATATATAAAACTGTAGAGCTAATCTACCAATCTGGATTTAGCTAGGGAGTATTAATTAGGTCTTTCCAGATGGTTACATGTGATGGTGGAGGTTTCAACCCTCCATTGCTCTGGTTGGCTAAAGAAATCCAGGGTTGCCAGCATGTGTAAAAGTCATTGGCGACTGGATTACTGCACATGGCCCTCAGCTATCTGGGTCATTTTTCCAGTAAGGCAATATCCCAAAGTCTCCTTTCCCAACTTGCAATTGATGGCCCAGTTGTAGATTTCCAGACTGATGCAATTTCCAGTCTTGCCTCAGTCCAGCACAATATGAGTAAATCCTTATGCAGTAGATGCTTGTTGTCTCCCACAAACTGTAGGGATGTAACTGCTCGCCTTGTGCGGGTGTAGCGGGCCAAAATCGGCCCCGCTCATGTCCGCAAGAGGCGAGTGGGCCTTACCGGGTCCCGGTGCCCGCTCGCCTCTTCATGGCGAGCCACCCACGCCGGTCCCATCGCGTCACTTCCGGCTGGCCAGAAGTGACGCGCCGGGACCCTGTGCCGGCGCGCCGGGACCCCAATTCTACATATTTTCCATAGAAACCAGGGCAACAGGGCTGTTAAGTGACGGGACCAGCAGCAGCCGGCGTGGCCGACTCGAGCGGCGCAGAGAATCGCTCCGTGCCGCTGAGGATCAAGCGGGGGGGCCCCGCCGCAGCAGGGCAGGGCTAGGGCAGGGGGGCCCTCCAGGTTTGTGGACATCCCTACCACAAAGAGGGACAGTAGTCCCAGTAAGAGAACATGGAATTGGAGCGGGTGGGGGGGAGAGAGATTATGTCAGCGTCCCTGCTAATAAAAAAGTGTTGGTGCTGCATCCCTGTGAGCCTCAGTTCCACTACACCACTGAACATATCACTTTCCAATCTGTTAAAACCGATTGTCTGCCCCAGCCTAGAGCTCCTCCTCCATCATCTCCTCTTAAGCAGATCCAATCATGCCTAAAGCACACCGGGCTTGAGAATTCCAGTATCCAAGGCAGTATGCCTATGTACTCCAGTTGCTGGGGAACATGGGTGGGAAGGTGCTGTTGCACTCATGTCCTGCTTGTGGGTTTCCCGTGGGCAGCTGGCTGGCCACTGTGTGAACAGAATGCTGGACTAGATGGACACAGATGGACTGTGGGAATGCTGTGGACATTATATACCTGGACTTCAGCAAAGCTTTCGACAAAGTGCCTCATGATATCCTGATTAGTAAGCTAGCTAAGAGTGGGCTAGATGGAACAACTATCAGGTGGATCCACAATTGGCTACAGAATCGGACTCAAAGAGTGCTTATCAATGGTTCCTTCTCAAACTGGGGAGAGGTAACGAGCGGGGTACCACAGGGCTCGGTCCTGGGCCCGGTGCTCTTCAACATTTTTATTAATGACTTGGATGAGGAGGTACAGGGAATGCTTATCAAATTTGCAGATGACACAAAGTTGGGTGGAACAGCTAATACTCTGGAAGACAGAAACAAAATTCAAATTGACCTCGATAGGCTGGAGCGCTGGGCCGAAAACAACAGAATGAAATTTAACAGGGATAAATGCCAAGTGCTGCACCTAGGGAGAGGAAACCAAATGCAGAGTTACAGAATGGGGGACACTTGGCTCAACAATACTACAAGTGAGAAGGATCTTGGAATTGTGGTAGATCACAAACTGAATATGAGCCAGCAATGCGACGTGGCTGCAAAGAAGGCAAATGCAATTTTGGGCTGTATTAATAGAAGTATAGCTTCCAAATCGCGGGAAGTGATAATTCCCCTTTACTCGGCACTGGTTAGGCCTCACCTTGAGTACTGCGTCCAGTTCTGGGCACCTCACTTTAAGAAGGACATAGACAAACTGGAGAGGGTTCAGAGGAGGGCAACAAGGATGATAAAGGGACTGGAAACAAGGCCCTATGAGGAGAGACTGAAAGAACTGGGCATGTTTAGCCTTCAGAAGAGGAGACTGAGGGGAGATATGATCGCACTCTTCCAGTATTTGAAGGGATGTCACACAGAGGAGGGCAAAGATCTCTTCTCGTTCATCCCAGTTTGCAGGACACGGAATAATGGGCTCAAGTTACAGGAACCTAGATTCCACCTAAACATCAGGAAAAATTTCCTGACTGTCAGAGCAATAAGACAATGGAATCAACTACCTAGGGAGGTGGTGGGCTCTCCCAGTCTGGAGGCATTCAAGTTGCGGCTGGACAGACATCTGTCAGAGATGCTTTGACCTAGATTCCTGCATTGAGCAGGGGGTTGGACTCGATGGCCTTGTAGGCCCCTTCCAACTCTACTTTTCTATGATTCTATGATTCTATGACCCTTGGTCTGATGCAGCAGGGCTCTTCTTATGTTCTTATCCCCAACTATCTTTTAAAAACTGCCTCTATAAAACCATTTCTGCACATAACTAAACCACAGTCTGCTTCCATCATTGATTTAAATGCTCATCTCCCCCCTGGCTCTCCAGTGCTCCATCAGCACCTTGGCGTCACGTCATTCACGCAGTGCCCCCCCCCGTGCAGTACTTTCGATCTCTGCATGCCGTTAAGTGCTGTCAAAAATAGAGCAGCCGAAGAAGATCGCCCTCTGCTTCTCATACTGCAGCAAGATCACGGAACAAGGTCAAGAGGTTTCTCTTGACATCTAAAGAGAAAGGGAAGGGGGCGCTTAAAAAAAAATCTATTGCAGAACGATAGGCATGCGCATCTCCCGTAGCACAAGTCACCAAGATCCCTGCCTGTGGCACATCAAAAGGCTTAACAAATGTATAGTGGCACCAGCTGCTGCAGGCTAGAGCCTACTTTGTCAGATGCGGGATTAAATGGTCTGGACGCTGGCAGGTCAACTGATGAAAAGCGGTACATTGTTTTCAATGGGGCTTACTCCCAGGTAAGTGTGCATGGGATTCCAGCCTTAAGGCACAATCCTATGCATGTTGAGACAGAAAAAAAGGCCTACACCTCCCAGCGTGCCCCAGCCAGGGTTGCTGCCGTGCTCTCCTCGCCCTCAAAAACATTTAGACGGATGATTTCGGCCGTCTAAATGTTTTACCCCTCCCCGTGAGGAGGAGAGGCTGAAGCACTGCCTGGATACAGAGAAAGATGGCAGCGCCTCGCTCCTCCCCTTCCCACCCCCTGGGAACGCCCACACACACACGCTGGAACCAAAGACGGCCTTCCATCTTCAGTTCCCTGCTGGCGCAGAAAGTACCACGCCAGCTATGGGGGGGGGGGGCTAGTGCTGATGGGAGTTGCAGTTCAACAACTTCTGGAAGGCCGCGAGAACTCTGCTCTGGAAGTATGCAGAAATGCTGAGAAAGTGATCATACACTGATCTGCCTAGCATGTTTTTTTCTTTCTTTCTTCATTACAGCTTGAAATCCACTGGAGATAGCAGAAAGAGGCATTCAAGTTTCTTTTACCGCCTCCAGTTCTACCTACATTTCAAATTCATTGATCCCGTAGAGCAAACTTATTTAATGTAAAACGAATCTATAAGAAAACTTGATATAATGTGTTTTTATTTGAAGATACACACTGAAATCAATGCAATGTAATGGTGGGACCATCTATTATGTTTCAACTAGTTCTGAGCTGAAAATGCCTGCCCTTCCATGGCCCCGTAGGCAGGCTGTGAAAGTGGGGTGGCATTTCAGTGATGTCTTTGATGGCTGGGAGAGAAAATTGGAAAATGTTGGCAAAGCCAGGGGGCTTACTGGGATAAGCAGCAGTGTCCCCGCCCCCTCCTTTTTTTAATTTTTGCTTAAACCGAATTTCTCCACCACTTCAAGGAATGAAGAAGCTGCACTTGGCTGCCCGGCAGCTGCCGTGTTCCTCCAATGAAGCTAAGGTCATGATGTGGCATCATTCCAGAGGCATTGTGTGGGGTGGAGTGGGGATATGGCGACCCCACTGCTGTCATTCCAAATGAGACAAAGTGAGGGGGCACAGTGGCCTCCAGTCCACTGACTGCAGTTCCTTCACTCTTTGAACACTTTCTTGAGTAGAAACGAGACAGCAGCAAGAGACAAAACTAAGGGTGCCATCCTATGCAAGTTTAGATGGAGAAAAGGCCTACAACTCCCAGCATGCCCCAGTTGTAGGCCTTTTTTCTGTCTAAACTTGCATAGGATAGCACCGTAACACACATAGGCTGCAGACAATTTGTTTGAGCAACACAATCTTTTTGTAACTCAGTTCGGGTGGAAATGTTTTTTTGGTGCACATTTTAATGTGCACCAAAAAATAATAATGAAAAAGCTTCTTTTTTGCACACATTTCTGCGTGCAATTTAAAAGGGGGGGCAGGTGTCACTGAGGGCGCTTTGAAGGGGCAGCTCATGGCTGCCCAACCTGGGTAGTTGGCTTTCGCAATCTGAGAAGGAGAGGAGGGGAGATCGGGAAGGGGAGGAGGGGTCCCAGTTGAGTAGCCGGCTTGGGCCATATGAAAAAGCATAGTGGGGAGGGATGCTGCTACGAGCCCAAAAAGGCTCGCAGTGGAGGCAGGGAGGAGGGAGCCAGAGATAGCCAAAGCTGGCTGGATAGCCGACATAGGTGATCTCAAGAAGAAGAAAAGCGGGGGAGGGAAGGCGGAGCAGGAGGGAGGGAGAAGCTCACGCTGGCTCAGCTTGTCTTGAGCATGGGAAGCTAAGCAGGGTCAGGCCTGGTTATGACTGGGATGGGAGACCCCTCCTCTAGTTTCCTGCATTGAGCAGGGGGTTGGACTCGATAGCCTTGTAGGCTCCTTCCAACTCTATAATCTATGAAATCTATGACTTGTTCCTCCCGCGGCGTCCCATGGCATACCCACAGGAGGACCAAGGGGGGAGGAGCAGCCCCGCTACCCTACGATGTGCCTGATTGTCTGTCGGGCACATCATGGGGCCTCGGGCAATTAACCCACACTACGTGGCTTGTGCCACAGTGTGGGTTAACGTGCCATCTGGACCTATCCATTCAGCTGGGCCAAGATTAAGAAACCTCCCGCCACCGCCCTTTGAAGCACAGCAGGCGACTGACTCCACAACTTGGGATCAGAGTGGAGAAAAAGCCCACTCTGAGGTGGCCTAATGGACAGTGGGATCGTTGACAGATTTTCTATACTGGATCTTAACAAGCAGAGACATATGGGAGAAGACATTCCTTCAAATACGCCAGTAAAGTCTGCTGCCCTTGCTAAGGCTTGTCTAGGATTGCAGCCTTAAGCACTTTTAAATCCTATTGATTTCAGTGGGAAAGTCACAGACTTGTTTAATAATCCACCTTTGAAATCAATGGGATTTAAAAGTGTTTTATGTTGGCTGATTAATTTATCCTTGTTTAGTTGTTTTGCATTTCATCGTTGTATCCTGTGTCTGTTCCTCCAGAAGTAATGTGCAATTTTCCAATATAGCTTATTTCTATCACGTCCTTAAAGTTATTAGTGTGTAGTACTTAATTTTGAACAGCATTAGTTAATGTTCATCCCCTGTGTACAATGCTTTCTGCAGATTCCCTCTATAAACCAACCTATAATTTTGTGAATATAAATATCTTAGTACTCCATGGATAGTAATTAACCTTTTCCCAACGAGCTCATTTATCACTTTAGGTTGCCCATGAAAAAAAAAACATCTAGATTCTACTGTGTTTCAAATAATTCTGAACTTAAATGAACCCAGAAGTCTGCAATATGACATAAACACTGGGAACATTCTAGAAAGGTTCAGCATGCTTGCATCCCATTGATTTTACAGGGAACTATTGAGGTCCTATTGATTCAGTGGGACATAAACGTACTTAATAGTCTCTGAATTTTGCTCACTGTTTTTCGAGTGTGTGTGTGTGTGTGTGTGTGTGTGTGTGTGTGTGTACGGGTGGAGAGCAGGAGATAAATCAATTTTAGTTTTTCGGACTGTATTCTTTGTGTTTGTCTTCGAGAAATTGTGACATTCTCAAAAATCCTAAAAACAAATGCTGCGCATGCTGAAAGTAAGCGATGCAGCAACCAACAAATGTATGGTGCTTGCACTGACATGCGAGATCAAGAAATTATAAAACACATAAAACGCAGAAAACTGGAATATTAGGCTGCAATGCTGCACCCACTTACCTAGGCGTAAGCCCCATTGTGCTCGATGGGATTTGCTTCTGAGTAGACATGCAAAGGATTGCTCTGTTAGTGGTTTACTAGTGGTTAGCCTTGCTCTGCATGAATCAGGAGAGGCGATGCAAGTGTTGGACCGGTGCCTAGCAGCAGTGGTGGGCTGGATGAAGGCCAATAAATTGAAGTTAAATCCTAATAAAATGGAGGCACTGTGGGTAGGTGGTTTCCAGATCCGGGAATTAGGCAGACAGCTCCCCCTGATGGAGCAGGTATGTAGACTGGGAGTACTGCTTGATTCAAAGCTGTCACTGGAAGTTCAGATGGTCTCAGAGGTGAGGAGTACTTCTGGCCAGCTACGGCTTTCCAGGACTGGGATGACCTGGCAACAGTAGTCCATGCTCTGATAACTTCCTGACTGGAGTATTGCCATACTCTCTATGTGGGGCTTCCCTTGACGATGGTCTGAAAGCTGCAGAACGCTGCTGTCCGTGTTGACAAGGGCAGTGAGATGTGAGCATATCACACCAGTTTTTGGAATCTCTGCACTGGCTGCTACTGCGCTACTGGGCCCAACCCAAGGCGTTAGCACCAGCGTATAAACCCCTAAACAGCTCAGGATCCAGGTATTTGAATCTCAATACTGACCATCCCGGGATTTAAGTTTGACTGGGGAGGCTTTGCTTGTGGTGCCCTTGAGAAATGCGTGGCCCATGGGTACCAAACATAGCAGAGCTTTTTCGGTGGCAGCACCCCAGCAGCTGCTCCCTTCTGGTAGAGCTGTCTCGTTATGCCGTGGTCATTTAGGCACCAGTTAAAAAACATATTTCCACAGGCGTTGTGGGTATAGGCAAGTGCTGTCTATTTGTTATTAATTTTATTATTATTGATTATGTTGATGGTTTTATTGTATTTTATTATATATTTGTGATTCTACAGTCATGATTTTGATGTTGTTTATGCGGTGTATTGTGTTTTATATACAGCAAGTTGTTAGCTGCCCTGGGCTCTTTGTGAGGGAGGGTGGGACATAAGACAAAACAAATCAAATTAGTAAATATTATTCACATTTTACATACATTATTCATATATGCACCTTTTTGTACACCTTTTTTGACTGGAAAACTCCAGTGCAACATTTGGAGAAGTGTGAGTTTCAAATGATAATGGAGTTTGGGTTTGTGTATTGGTTTGCAAGTGCAAAATCTGTTAAGTTTGCATTAAAATATGAACCAAATTAATTTCTCCCCCAGCCCTAGAGTGATGTAGAAGAAGGGATTTTGGCAGGTGTAGCTTATCCTCTTCTACATAACAATGTGGAGTTTGATCTAAGGTGGGCATCTTTTGAACCAGCCTGAACAGCTGTCCCTTTCACAACAATTTGACCTGCAGCAATTAGCAGGTGACAGTGTTTATTTCCATGTCATGAAATGCTTCATTGGGCAACAAAGATGATTAGGGGACTGGAAACAAAGCCCTATGAGGAGAGACTGAAAGAACTGGGCATGTTCCTTGCAGGAAAAAAGGCAGGGTATAAATATAATTTAAAAAAATAATAATAGAATGTTTAGCCTTCAAAAGAGAAGACTGAGGGGAGATATGAGAGCGCTCTTCAAGTACTTGAAAGGTTGCCACACAGAGGAGGGCCAGGATCTCTTCTCGATCATCCCACATTGCAGGAAATGAAATAATGGGCTCAAGCTACAGGAAGCCAGATTCTGCCTGGACATCAGGAAAAATTTCCTGGCTGTTAGAGCAATACGCCAATGGAACCAACTACCTAGGGAGGTTGTGGGCTCTACAAAACTGGAGGCATTCAAAGTACAGCTGGACAGCCATCTGTCAGGGATTCTTTGACTTGGGTTCCTGCATTGAACAGGGGGTTCGACTCGATGGCCTTGTAGGCCCCTTCCAACTCTACTATTCTATGATTCTATTATTTCTGCATATCAACCTCTGTTAAAGGCACAGGGTCGGTTGGCAACCTTAATTTGCTCTGCTATTGATTTGATGTAGAAGTTAGTGCCTGTCAGCGCTGGGTAAAAAAAAAGTAGCTGCTGTGCAACACTCGGGCTGCAATCCTTTCCCCTCTTACCTGGGAATAAGCCTCATGAACCCTTTTCCTTCTTTGACTAGCCCAGGGGTAGACAACATGGTGCCGGTGGGCACCAATGCACCCCTAGACACTTTTCTTGGTGTGCAACAAAGTCCCCCTCCCACTGATTTATTTTTTTAATTAACATGTGTTCTTACTGGCTACTGGGATTGCTGTGAAATAGGTTTCTGTTGGTGCTGAAAACTGTGGGTTCAAAGCGGTTGTTTCGTGTGTTGGAGCTCCTGATTAGTAAGCTAGCTAAGAGTGGGCTAGATGGAACAACTATCAGGTGGATCCACAATTGGCTAAAGAATTGGACTCAAAGAGTGCTTATCAATGGTTCCTTCTCAAACTGGGGAGAGGTAACGAGCGGGGTACCACAGGGCTCGGTCCTGGGCCTGGTGCTCTTCAACATTTTTATTAATGACTTGGATGAGGAGGTACAGGGAATGCTTATCAAATTTGCAGATGACACAAAGTTGGGTGGAACAGCTAATACTCTGGAAGACAGAAACAAAATCCAAAGTGACCTCGATAGGCTGGAGCGCTGGGCCGAAAACAACAGAATGAAATTTAATAGGGATAAATGCCAAGTGCTGCACCTAGGGAGAGGAAACCAAATGCAGAGTTACAGAATGGGGGACACTTGGCTCAACAATACTACAAGTGAGAAGGATCTTGGAATTGTGGTAGATCACAAACTGAATATGAGCCAGCAATGCGATGTGGCTGCAAAGAAGGCAAATGCAATTTTGGGCTGTATTAATAGAAGTATAGCTTCCAAATCGCGGGAAGTGATAATTCCCCTTTACTCGGCACTGGTTAGGCCTCATCTTGAGTACTGCGTCCAGTTCTGGGCACCTCACTTTAAGAAGGACATAGACAAACTGGAGAGGGTTCAGAGGAGGGCAACAAGGATGATAAAGGGACTGGAAACAAGGCCCTATGAGGAGAGACTGAAAGAACTGGGCATGTTTAGCCTTCAGAAGAGGAGACTGAGGGGAGATATGATCACACTCTTCCAGTATTTGAAGGGATGTCACACAGAGGAGGGCAAAGATCTCTTCTCGTTCATCCCAGTTTGCAGGACACGGAATAATGGGCTCAAGTTACAGGAACCTAGATTCCACCTAAACATCAGGAAAAATTTCCTGACTGTCAGAGCAATAAGACAATGGAATCAACTACCTAGGGAGGTTGTGGGCTCTCCCACTCTGGAGGCATTCAAGGTGCAGCTGGACAGACATCTGTCAGAGATGCTTTGACCTAGATTCCTGCATTGAGCAGGGGGTTGGACTCGATGGCCTTGTAGGCCCCTTCCAACTCTACTTTTCTATGATTCTATGAGATCAGACTTCTGCCTTGTACTGTCTTTTGAGCTGGTTATTTGTCCTTTGCCACACTTCCCATGGCAACCATTTGGTGGTGGTCCTGAGGACAGTTCCTCACATTGCCAAATGTGCCCGTGGCCTAAAGGGATTACCTACCCCTGGGCTAGGCAACAGCTGTACTGAATTTTCCCACTTCACCTCTGTACAACCATATTTATTCTTGCTTCTAAGCCTGTTGAGCATGGATGACAGTCTTTGCCTTTTCGTTTGTTTCAGCTGTGTTGGTTGCTAAGTTTGCAAATAGATCTGAGGTGCAGAGTGGAATTGGAGTAACACCTGCTGATGTCCCAAAGAAACTGCTGTAAAAGTGGTGCTATTCCGCTGCGCAGTTTATAGCCAGCCGGAGAGGCACTAGGGAGAGTGCTCTTTTCTAAAGTGAAGTTTGCACGTTCCCCAGTCTGTTTCCTTCTCAACCTTTTAAACCTGAGATGTGTGCTAACTTTCAGGAACCAGAAAACAAGTCCTGCATATATAATTTTCTTATTGCATTCTTGCAGAGACTTGGCTGGCACCTGTGGAGAGGTGCAAGGGCATGTGTAGCTGAGAGAAGGATAAGCGCCAGCAGAGACTTTATTTTAATTTCATTAAAAGCTTCTTGTAAAGTTCTCATTAATCACCTGGTAATTCTTTCACATTAATCTTCCCACTGTGAAGCAGCTGCAGCTTTGTGCCACATCTTGAAATGTAGAGAATATAATATTGCCTCTGCTTTGCAAAGAATGTAAGGTAGCTAACCTAGCTGGTCTTATCATACAGAATGTCAGCCTCTCCGGGATGATGCATACATCTGAAACCTGAAGAAGGTGGCAGAGGGGGAAAGAAAAGGGAAATAAGGCTATTTAGGGTGCAGTCCTATCGATTGCACCCTCGATGCTTGTAACCCCCAAACTCGGAGCCATTGTAAGCCATTGTTATTGGCTTACAAGCATCCAATGCAGGGTGAGAGGAGCGGCAGAGGCAATCTCTGCCTCCCTGCACCTCCCGCTCTGCATTTCAGCTAGACAGCCGATTTCAGCCAGAACTCTTCCATGCACCTCTTTTGCGCTTGGGTTGGCAACTGGGAGAAGCAAGTAGGTATTGCTCAGCAACCATATTTGTCCCTGAGAGCGCCAGTTGCTATCCCCTATTCTAAGCCTATTGGGCAGATCCTGTGGGTGCTTCCTGATGGAGGAATCCTTGCACTACCAATCAAAATACATTGTGCAGCTATTCCACCTTTTCCTCCTTAACAGTAGAAAGAAAAAATGGTGGAAGAAGCACTGGGAAAAACACAAGAGGGTTACAAGTGGAAGATGTTGTCTGGACCTGCTATAACATTTTGTGAATGAGGCAGGACTGTTGCATGATAAAAATAAAAATAAAAGCCTTGTCTGGAAGCACCCTGTGTGTCACTTCTGTACAGCACTCAGCACATGGCTGATGCTAAATAAATATTAAATACTAGTAATGGCTACTGCTTCTACAATTACTGTAAGTTTGGATTTGAGGATTCTCTTGCAAATTTGTCAGAAGGAGAACAAAATCACATTGACTATCAAAATGATCCCCTTTGCAAAATCTCTATGAAATCTTGTATGTCTGTATCCACACTGAAGTTCTCTGAAGACTGATGGAACAATTTGAGGGTAGTTGAAGGAGTTTGGTTTATCCCCCCCCCCTTTTCTTTTAACCTCTGATAAATAGAAGTGTTGCTCATTAATTTTCCATGCCCTTAGAGAGATCTTGACCCTTTTGCATAATTTGCTCCTAGCTCCTTCCATAGAGATTTGCAGTGTGCTTGGGCACTGTGCCACATTGTCAGAAGGTTCTTATTTATTGAATCTGGTAAAGACTGCAGAACCGCCTCCTTAGACAATAGTACGCCTGCATAAGCTGTATTTGATTTCGGAGGAGTGCATGGATTTACATCACCGGAGAATCCACTCCATTGTGTGACCTGCTTGGGATTCAGTGACAAAGGCCTCGGCAATGCAGCAATTTGAAACTGAGATACTAAGCCGTGTTTGAATTATTGAGAGGAGGAAGACTAATGGAATGGCCATGCAAAGTGAGATGACTTTTTTGCTAGATTTTTGTATAAGTAATATTATTTTATTATTATTAATTATTTCATTTCTATACAGCCCAATAGCCGAAGCTCTCTGAGCGGTTTGCAGCAACTTACAAAATACAAAACACAGATACAAAAAAAATACAGCATAAAATACAGATACCATAAAATACAACATAAAATTTCAATATACAAAATTTAAAACAGTTTAAATGGCTAAAACAATTTCAATTAAAAAAAACTAGACCTGTTAAAACAGCTGACATGTCCCATCATATGCCATTAAATGCCTGAGAGTAGAGGACAGTCTTAACCTGGCACTGAAAAGATGACAGTGTTGGCGCCAGGCAGGCCTCAGTGGGGAGATGATTCCAGAATCAGGGAGCCACCACTGAGAAGGCCCTTTCCCTTGTTGCCACCCTCTGAGCCTCCCTTGGAGGTGGCACTTGGAGGAAGTAATAACTGGGGAATGTCTTTTTAATTGGCATTGATGTCTAGAAGGTGGTTGCTTAAATGAACACTGATAGCTGATGGCTTCTAGCTGGTAGACAGTGCACCTGCTTGGACAGGAGTGGAAATAAATAGTTTGGCAGTTGGAATATAGCTAGCAAAACACACATTTGAATTGCTTGCTAGCCAGCAACAAAGGAGCCATGCATGGGGTACGGGGTAGGGCCCCAAGGGCTTGCAGTCTCCAGCACTTTTTCTCCCCATAAGGAAACTGATCCTGATGAAGAAACATGGGGTTGCGAAACATAATTTTTGAAGGCACGAGTTGTTTTGAAGGTTATGGTGGCTGCCCGTAGGGTGTTCTAGTGCCGCTTCCTGACTTTTCAAGAAAGGAAAAACAAACAAGCCCCTAGCTCATTTCCTTATGGTCACATAATGGAAAATATGCAGGCAGACAGTATACCCAACCTGTTGCTCACTAAGTAGTAAACCTGCTCACAGCTCCCAGGTATTTGGGCTGAGTGCAAAGGCACTGAGATAATTGACTCAGAACTTAATTTTAAAATATTATTTATTCATTATTTTATGATCAAATTAATTAACAACTTCAATTTAAACATATTAGACTACCTGCAATTAGGTTTCTGCTGTGCCACATTGAGTCTTCTTGCGGGATTAGGTTTTTGCTGTTCCATGCCCAGTAACCACCCCCATTGTATCCTTTGCCTCCCAAGATCACCACAAAGTTTGGGGCTACGATGATCCTGTTGGAAGCAGGACTGGAAGCTGTGGGTTTTCTGGGCCAAACAGCCTTATCAACCTTGGTTTCATTCCATGTATGGGCTTGCTCACGTGCTTCAGCCTCCTTGGATACAATCATAAACCACAATAGGTGTGTTTTGTGTCCGTGTGCTGCAGCCACAGCCTTCTGCAACCGAGTGCTCTCCAGATGTGTTGGAATACAGCTCCCATCACCCACAGCCAGCCAGCTGGGGATGGTGGGAATAACAGTCCAGCCAATCTGGAAGGCGCCAGATTGAGGGGGGTTGTGCTGCAGCCTCGAAGACATAATAAGAACAGTCAACATCCTGGCTGATTTATTTATTTATTTATTTATGTATTACATTTATACCCCACCTTTTTTCCTGCAAGGAACCCAAGGCAGCTTACATAATCCTCATCCTCCTCTCCATTTTTATCCTCACAACAACCCTGTGAGGTAGGTCAGGCTGAGAGGCAGTGACTGGCCCAAAGTCACCCAGTGAGCTTCATGGCCGAGCGGGGACTAGAACCCGGATCTCCCGAGTCCCAGTCCAACACTCTAACCACTACGCCACACTGGCTGTTGCCTAAATCCTTTTCTTAACTCCCTGCACCTGAAAACGAAATTAAAAAGCTACAGTAGCTAGAAGAGCACATTCAGTTTTGAAATAGCTCTCACTAAGAAGATGGACAACATTCTCCCTTTCTGTTCCTTCTGCCTGGGGTTCCTCAGCTACTCTCTTCCTACTCCTTCCATTCTAGTGTTGCCTACTTTTCAGCTGGCCCCTTCTACAGCGGCCTGAACTACAGCAGCATTCCCCAACCAGGTGCCTTCTGGATGTGTTGGACTACAACTTCCATCATTCTTAACCAGCATGGCCAATGACCATGAATGGTTGGGTATGATGGGACTTGTAGTCCAATATATCTGGAGGACACTAGGTTGTGGAAGGGTAAGCTACAGTAATTAACAGGTGAAGCCTTTCACAGCATGGAGATACATGCCACCACTCCTGAAATCAGAGGTGGGCAACTTTGGGGGCTCCGGGGGCCAGTTTCAACCTCCCAGCACCCGCTGGGCACCACACTGCTCTGCATTTCAGTGGGGGGGGGGAAGCAGCAAAACCATCAGCAATTTGCCGCCAAATTTTGGTGGCAAACTTCAACTCAAAATTATATTTGGCCTTTTTAGGCCATTGTTGTGGTTTGCCGCTAAAATCTGGCAGCAAACCAACAACTGTTTTGCTGCAAATTCGGCAGCAGTGCAGGGTGGTGTAGAGTGGAGGTGGGGCCACAGGCGGCCCGCAGGCTGTGTGTTACCCAACGCTGCTTTAAATGCTGTAGATCAGGCAGGCTGCTGTGGCATAGCTACAAGGCCTGGTTGAAACATTGGCAACCTGACCCCCTCCTCTCCTTTGCATCGGTTGTCTTTCCCCCTGTCCCTGACCTATCCCATTTTTGTGTTGCACTGTAAGCGGCTATAATAATGATTCATATGTGACAGACTAATAGCCATTCTGCAGGCAGAAATAGAGGTTTGGCAAGCGTGGGCTTTCTAATCCTGTGGTTTTGCCTCTGACTCTGCAAAGCAGGAATGGAGGGAGGGCTTTGGCAAGTGGTTGCTGGAAGGCAGGGATGCTTCATCCTCCCCGCCCCACACTGTTTCCCCCACAGTTTCCTTCCAGACGGAGGAGGAGCCCTACCGCTCACCATGAGGGGGGGTATTGTGTGCAGCTCCGCTGGCTTTTTCTCCTTAATGGGTTTTCTGCGGTAAGAAAAAAAACAGAAGCAATGCTGGGGAAACACAGAAGGGTTACGAGTGGAAGATGACATCTGGACTCCCGGTAAAATCCTTTAGCTGAGTCAGGGCGATGGCACGATAAAGGCCTCATCTGGAAGCACCCTGAGTTTCTCAGTTATGTGAAGGAAAGAGGTCGGGGAGAAAGGCTGCCGAGGAAAACATACTGGCTGAAAGAAGGGGTGGGCATCCTCCCTTTTACCACGTCTCTCCTGCGTTTTGTTTACACACACACACACACACACTGCAAGGGCCGGTGCAAGGCAGTTTGGTGCCCAAGGCAAGATCAGTTTGGTGCCCTAGGCAAGATCAGATATTTAGCGCCCCCCTTCCCACTTGAGCCCTCCCTCCCTATTTCTGGCACCCTGCGCCCTAGGCAGCTGCCTAGTTGGCCTAATGGTAGCACCGGCCCTGCACACTGCACATTAGAGGCAGACACAGGGCTGCATTCGCCACATGCGCAGCCAAATGCCTAGTTCGGGCCTCCCCATCACTGGAGGGAAGAGCTGACACTTTGTCTCCCCCATTTTGAATACAGAAGAACGATACCACTTCAAGCTTCGGCGTGTGCAGCACCTCGCTTGCTGGCACCGCTGTGAAATGATCTCACCGCTGCTTTCAAGCAACCTGCTCCTAAATTCAAAAGCAATCTTTTTTTATGACTCTCTGGTGCCAGATATCTTTGTCATGTCAGAGTGCATGTTTGTGCAGGTTGTTACTTTGATGGATCTTTAATGCTTAGCATTTTTATTTCGGGGGCATTATTCACCAACATTGCAATCCTGTGTCACCGGAACCTTGTTAATGCACTACACAACAATAAAGTTGGCTCCCCACCCCCCCAATTCAGGAAGTCTCACCTCTGAAAGCAGCAGCAGCAGCAATGGCCCTGTTGTTTTCTTGACTCTTCAGCCCAAAAGTTTTTGCTGCCTCAACAGCTTTTGATGGTCCAGGTATGTCCAGTATCTCTATATGCAAACTCTGCTTGGTATCCATTTTTACATGTGCATCAACACAGTTGTGAAGAAATGTTTAATTATTATATATATATACATATATATATATATATATATATATATATATACACTATATTGTGGGCATTTATTGTGGGCTTGTGATGCCTTACTCATGGTTGTTTACGGGCTCTTTAGGCAACATTGTAATCCTCCAGTTTTGCTTCTGTTTTTTCAGAGCACTTTCCTGTTTTGTTTGTTTGCTTATTTGTTTGTAGAACAGGGGAAAAGAGCTATTAAATTACACCGGGGAAATGGCGCTCTATCTCCTGGTGTATTTGCGCTATCCCGCTAAAGCACAGCCCCACCTAGAGGTTGTGTAGCAGAAAAGCAGGAAAGGAAGAGTTCTTTGTGTAGCGCTCGGATCTCAATGCTGCAACGAAACCAAAAGTAGATACAGCAATTAACTGCACAATAAATGCCTCATGTAGAAAAGCCCTTCAATTCAGGCAGGGTCACTTTCTATATTACAGCAATCACATGGAGGCTATCAAGAAGCACTTGCCCAACATTTTATCCTCTTTCACAAGCTTGGGCATCTGAGAATGGCATGACCAGACATCTCCAAGTTATCTACTTGTTCCAACAAGGTCTGGAGCTCCGCTGAGGCCTTATATCCCTTCGGGGGTTGGACTTTCACTCCTAGGCTCCACCCCCTAACAATGGGGAGCCTTAAAGGGGCTGTCTTTGGGCCCGGAGCCTAGTTTCCCATCTCCCTGCTGCCGGTTCCCTCTGGCCTGAGTCCGTTGCTTATACTGGCGAACAGGTGCTGGGGCAGGTAAGCCTCTTGGTGTAGAGGAAGCTGGCTTCTCAGAGGAATCTGACCCAGGGGGTGCTGTCTCTGGGGCTCCCATTTGAGGATCTTTGGCCCCTGGGCGACAGGTACAGGCTTGGGGCTGGGGCCCCTTTCTGGGTCCAGCACCTCCATGGCTCACACCATGATCTGGATGGCCACCTCCTCTGGGTTAGTGTCTGGGCTACTGCTCATGGTGTGGAGTCCTGACTCCCATGGACAGAAGTAGTCACTTCTACGCAGGCTCACAGTTTAATCCCCACCCCAGGAACTGGTGCCAGAGTGACTTACGAACGGTTAGGACACTGAAGCGTACTGATATGAATGTCAGGTCCTGACATTCCAAGTTCTCACTGTTCAGACAGAGAGAGCCAGGCCAAAAGCTTTGGGGAGGGGGGGGAACAAACAACAGCCACCCCGTTGGCTGTTGCCGTAAAAGGCAAGACGTCTCGGATTTTCCCCCTTCCACACCAGCATTATGTAGGGTCTGAATGTGCTTTGCTGTGTCCGGCTGAGGGCATGGGGCCAGCGAGGAGCTGCAACAGTGCCACTTTGCCCGATCCTGTGCCCTCACTAGTCCTCTGAGTAAACCGCCACCTGGCTTGAAAACAAGCTGGAATATGCCATACTGAAAAGAAAATGCAACACCATTTAATATTAATTTAATAGCTGTCAATATGTGACACGACCTTTGATGTCCATTTTGCATCCCGGTCTGCATTGCACGCACTACAATTGATGGCGGATCATCGACTGAGCATCTCCCCGTTCTTCTCAGCCCCTGCATCTTATTAGTGTGCCCCTGAGCACGTTTGGAACTGCAGAGTCATCAGATATCAGCTTCTTATATTGAAACAAATCAATTCAGTGCAGCAGCCTGCGGTTCTGCCCTTTCAAGTCACGTCCCCGAGGTTAATGCCATTGTTACTTGCATGGTATATTACATTATTGTGCCTGCCTTTTCACATCTGCTGCTATTTTTGGACAACAGACTTGCGCTGTTACAGAACTTGCCCTGCCGTTGAATTATGGCATTATGAGAAGATAGCTGCGAATCTGCGCCTGAACTTTTTTTGGGGGGGGGAGCGACTCTAATTGAAACATGATGTTTGGCTCATAATAACAAATCCCCAGATAAAAGTAAAAGGGAAGTGTAAAAGTAAAAGCGGTAAAAGGGAAGTGTAGGGAGGTTTGCTGGCCTGAAACACTATGGGCAGCTGGGAACTGAGATACTTGGTGAGGGACTTTACCAAGCAGTGATTGGATGGTGACTTGGAGGCTGTGGAATATGATGCCACTGGCTTACACTGGCTCAGCTTGTCTGAGTGCAGAAAGCTAAGCAGGGTCAGGCCTGGTTGTTACTTGGATGGGAGACCCCTCCTCTAGTTTCCTGCATTGAGCAGGGGGTTGGACTCGATGGCCTTGTAGGCTCCTTCCAACTCTATGATCTATGAAATCTATGAATAAGTGGAGACATGAAATCATTGTGGTGGGGGGAGGAGAGGAGTGGACTTCCACACTCTTCTTCCCCCCCCAGGTTCTCATATACACACACATATATATATGGGAATCTCCTCTTAGCCTGCTCTCCTCTTCTCTTCACTCTCTCTGTTACCTTTCCAGTAGTTGTGGGGTCTCCAGTTTGGTGCCCAGGGGCACCAATTTGCCTGCAGTCGCCTCTCTTGGCACCCGCCAAGCTCCCTGCCCCTCCTGATTTTTATTTTATTTCTTAAGGTTTTTTTAAATTAATGATTTTTTTTAAACTGCGGGTCTGGCGTGCTGCCAAACGAAGTGTTGCCCTTCCACACCATATTTACTTGGGTTCCAAATAGTGGTTTTCTGTTTTGGAGCTCAGACCTTCTTGGGAAATGACTGTCCAACATGTCCGCCATTTTATGAATGGGCAAGCCCCTCCCCCATGGCAGCCATTTTGTGAGAGTACCAGTGACACACTCTCAAAATTCCAAACGTGCCCGTCGACCCCAAAAAGGGCAGGAACCCCGGCAGTAAGTTGACCACTGGCAAGAAAGTTATGGAAAGGGGGATGCGGATGGCAGGCATGCATAGCCAAGTGGAGCTGCTAAGGATTACCTCAGGGGCAGGAACTGGCTGCATGTGCTAAGCTGTCAATCCCATTTCCCACATGTCAGCCCTCTCAGAAGAGTGTTGTCTAGGTCAGTGGTTCCCAACCGTGGGTCCCCAGATGTTGCTGGCCTACAACTCCCAGCATCCCTTGCCATTAGCCATGCTGGGTGGGTATGCTGGGAGCTGTAGGCCAGCAACATCTGGGGACCCAAGGTTGGGAACCACTGGTCTAGGTAACCAGCAGCATGTGGCAGTTGGACCTCCCACTATTTTTCTGCAAAGTCACACGGTCTATTACAGGCTTGGGCCTTACCCTGCCCTGTCCGAACCTCTAGTTTCTGTCCTTGGGTATCCACAGGTGACCTGACCAAGTTCAGAAACAGGATGTTGATTCTAGGTCTTTGCCTAGCTGGGAGGTCTGAGGTTTTCTGCGCAGTCAACAAGCACCAGTTCTGAAAATACCGATGATGTATTGCAAGCAACCGCTCTGAGAAGCTGCAGTTGTGATACGAGTGTTAATGGCTGATCCGGACTGCGCTCGGTGTGTGCCCAGCAGCTGCAGCTGTTTCAGTTTTACACAACCTTTTTGAGTTTATGGGAGTGTCAAGAAACATCAGCCCCCACCTCACCCCAATGGCTATAAGAGGCCCCCAAAGGCTGCGAGAACAGGCATGCGATTTCAGGCCGTGACGGCTGCTGTCTTCATCTATCTGCTGATGGAGTAGAGCCAGTGAAGTGAAGGAAGGAAATATTTTGCAATGAACTGAGAAAAGTCATCCCAGGCTGACTAGCAGGAGGAGCAGCTACAACCGGCTCAATGGGTCACGAGGATGGAACTTTTATTTTAGCCCGGTGCAATGCCCATCTTTACTAAAGGTGCCGACCGTGTGTGTGGTGAAGGCCTGCACTCTGCAGAGCCGCCTTGGGGAGTATGCAGAGTGTCTCTGTGCGCTCCTTACGCCCCCTCTTGGTGGAAGCTGAGCCATCCACTGTTGGGGTGGGCAGGTGTAGCCCCCATTGCAGTGCTCATTAACGTTGCTGCTATCCATTTTTATCCTGCCTTTCCTCCAAGGAGCTCAAGGCATCATACAGGGTTCTTCCCACCACCACCCCATTTTATCCTCACCACAAGCTTGCGAGGTAGGTTAGGCTGAAAGATATGGTGACTGGCCAAGGTCACCCAGTGTGCTTCACAGCTGACTGGAGATTTGAACCTGGGCCTCCCAAGGACTCTAACCCCTACACCACACGGGCTCTATGTTGTCCTCAAGTGCAGTGCTTCGTTTATTTATTTTCTCCTATAAGAGTAAACGGCAGCCAGATGGGACAATTCAAATGGGTGCACTCACAAATGGCATTGTCCCTGTGAGCTGCAGGTATTGCCCCGCCCTTAACTGGGGTGAGATGGAAGTATTGCCCCACCCTTAACTGTGCTCAAGGTTATACTCCATTTACTTTGCCGCATTGGAAACCGATGGGAGCCTTTGAAAAATGAGCCAAAGCCTCAACGCTTTATCTCTCAACCCTTTAGGGTTTCTTTATTTGGTGGGTTTGCATGATCACAGAGGGAAAATAAGTCACTGTGGTTTATTTTCCCTTCCCACACATGCGGGTTGCAAGCCACCTAATTAGCATAATTACCCTCGCCGGGTGTGGGTTGTCGTGACATCCGAACCCAGCGAGGGTGGGTTGCTGGCGTGGTTTATAAACCACCCTGGAACCCTAGAACAAGCATGGAGAGGGGAAAATACGCCACTGTGGCTTATTTTCCTGCCATGATCATGTGAATCTGGTCTTTGTGTGTTGCAAGAGCAGTGGTATAGTGGAGCCCCGGCTCACAGGGTTGAAGTGCCAGGGTTTTGTTTTGTTTTTCATTAGCAGGGATGATGACCATCACCCCTCAGGCTTCCCTGTTTCCTCTGATTTTAGCTGCAATCCTCACAGTAGCTCAGTGTTTCTCAACCTTGGGTCCCCAGATGTTTTTGGCCTACAACTCCCAGCATGCCCCAGCCAGCATAGCTGGCTGGGGCATGCTGGGAGTTGTAGGCCAAAAACATCTGGGGACCCAAGGTTGAGAAACACTGCAGTAGCTGAAGGGGGGGGGTTGATTTTCCTAGCAACAATGTATTGCTCTGAGCTATCCCTGTTGTAATGCAACAATTTTGCAGTGGCTTGACTTTAAATGAGTGATATCGACCCATCAGCTTTACAGAAGACCTACAAAAGACACACACACACACACAGGCCAGGTGGGGGAAGGGAAGAAGAGGCAGCCTTCGGGCAGTGGGGGGAGGGCTGGGGAAGGGGCTGAGGGGATGGAAATGGAGCGGGGGCGGCTGAGGGGGTGGAAGACAGGGAAATTGTGGGGGGGGGGTGTTGCTCAGTTGAAGGAGAGGAAAGGCCTCTCCTCTCCAGAAGCACTTCTGCCCCCTCGCCCAGCCCCGTCAGTTTGTAAAGCTCCTGGGGCAGCTCGCAAACGGGAGATAAAAGCAATTGCAAATAAAGGTGAAATGCATACAAGTAAATGAAACAACAGCAAAGCAGTCTGACAGCAACTACCAGATCTGTAGTAGAAACAATGAAATCAGTATTGTGCATTCCGCTTGTATGTGAAGATACTTGGATGGGAGACCCCCTCCTCTAGTTTCCTGCATTGAGCAGGGGGTTGGACTCGATGGCCTTGTAGGCCCCTTCCATCTCTATGATCTATGAATCTATGAATCTACACATACAGAGAGAGAGAGAGAGAGAGAGAGAGAGAGATTAACACAGCTGCACTTCAAAATTTACCACTACACCACTGTGCAAGAGAGAATGATGGAATCACAGGCTTTTAAGAGCATAACAAAGGAAGAGATTGTTGGGCATTAGCTATTTTCAAAAGATTACTCTGGAGCTCTGCCAGGAAAGGAAGAAGGAAGGAAGGCAATTATAACACAGAACAAGATTGAAGAAGCCAACCTGGGTTCACCAAAAATCAGAGCTACAATGGACACAAAAGGTCATAAGAATGCATCCAAGGTGGAAACTTGAAGAAGAAGTTGGAATACATAAAGCCTGTTCAGGCTGTATCGGGGACTATGTCCTGGGCCTAACGTGCAGGACAACAAAAAAGGAGGAAATGGTTTGTTCTGAGCTGAGAAAACCTTAGAAATATCTACCACCAACGACACAATTTTCCTGAACATCTCTATTCCCAGTTCATAAACATGTATTTTCCCCCTTTTCCTTTTTCCTGAATGCCCAGCCTTCATTAATCACTGTTAACAATAGTAGTTTCACTTGCTCTGTTATCACCAATGTAGGAGTTATCACACCCAGGGCCGGTGCTACCATTAGGCGAACTAGGCGACTGCCTAGAGTGCCAGGCTAAATGGAGGCGCCAGAAACGCGGGGAAGAGGAGGCGAAAGAAGCGCGCCCCTCCCTCTCTCTCCTCCACCTCAGGGCTCCGTCTCCAAGCTGGCGTCCGCTGAAGCTTCAAGCTCCTCCTCACAACCAGCATCAAAAGAGGCAGAGAAGGCGACAGGCTGGAGGAGGCGGAGGCGGGCAGGGGCCAATGATGGGAGGCTGGTGGGCGGCGGGAAGGATGCACCTGCAAACACCTCCTTCGCCTTCCCTCCCTCTGGCTCGCGCCTCAGGTTCCTCAGCTCAACGTCCCCTGAAAGCAGTTACTTTCCTGGTATTTCCAGCAACCAGGGAGGGAGGGAAAGGTATTTTAAGCTAGCTGGGGCTCCAATGTTTCCTTCGCCTTCCCTCCCTCCAGGAAGGATGCACCTGCAAACACCTCCTGGGGGGGGGATGCACCTGCAAACACCGCGCGCCCCTCAGGTTCCTCAGCTCAACGTCCCCTGAAAGCAGTTATTTCCTACAACCAGGGAGGGAGGGAAAGGTATTTTAAACTAGCTGGGGCTCCAATGTTTTAATTATTTACCATGCTGTTTCTGTGTTTTGGTTTTAAATGCTTTTAGGATGCAATCCTCCTACGCATGTTTGGAGGGGGGGAAGTCCTACAACTCCCAGCATTCCCCAGCCTGCCATGCGCAATCCTATACCCGTTGAGGCATAAAAAAGCCCCGCCGGGCTTTTTTCTGCCTCAGGCTCTCTCTTTGCTATGTTTCTACTACATGCATCCCGCCCGCCCGCCCCCGCAACCCAGAAGATGTATGAGTCAAACCGGTGTCTCTGCACCTCCACCCTGCGAGGTAGGACAGGCTGCAAGACGCCCTTTTGTCTCTATTCCTCACAGGTAGCGCCACCACACCTCTCTCACATCCTTTTTTCATATCCCTTGTGCTGCCCGCAGGAGGAGATAGGCTTTTACATATATGTGGAGTAGCAGAAGGCCCTTGGGAGTTCCTGGCATAGCGGGGCTGATGTTGCCTCTTTGCTTTCCGCGAACACACAAAGGAAAAGTCTCAAAGTCCACAAAGTTTTTCTATGGGGCTTGGCAGTTCCTAGGGAGGGAAATTTATTTTATAATGGGCATAGGGCTGGAGGGAGGGAGGGCTCAAGCAGGAAGGGGGGGCGCTAAATATCTGATCTTGCCTAGGGCACCAAACTGCCTTGCACCGGCCCTGATCACACCCTTGGGGAAGCTGGCCACTGCATACGCATCCCTAGCTGGATGCAGAACCACATGGGCAGATGGATATTGTGCACACAGTGGGCGGGTTCGCACGACACTTTAAGCCCACAGAGGTTCTGTAGCCTTAAAGTTGCCCCAGGCCCCAGCTGTGCCCGACATGATTGGGCACAGTGGGGGTCCAAAGTCACTGCCTCTCCACTCTTCCCTGCTCAGTCCTCCTGCCGGTATCCCAGGGGACACTGTGTGGGAGCACTGAGAGGAGCGGTGCAGGGATGACAGCTGCCAAAAAGTGCCCAATTGGCACTTTCAGTGGCTGTCATCAGCACCCCTTGCTGTGTGCGGTGCTGCCAGGGAGAATCAGGTCCCTCTTCCAACCTGACCAGCGTCTCTCACTAGTCAGGTTGGGAGAGGGACCTGAATCTCCCTGGCACTGCTGCAAGCTGACACCTCTGCTGGGCTTACTTAGGAGTAATCCCAGCAGAGGGGAGCATTTTAAATTACTGCTGGAGAAGCAGCCACAAGCAGTCTTTGGGAAGGGGAACAAGGGTGCGGGGAACAAGAACCCATGGGGCAAACCCTCGTCACAGCCGCTGTCACCATCGCCATGTTTCCTAGCAAGGGTGGGAACTTTTGTGCCACGGTAAAAATAATTTGCACCGTCACAGTGTTGAGTATCTTGTGTACATCAAGTGGTAACAATGCCAATTAAATCCATTTTGATTCCAGGTTGTAACACAACAAAATGTGGACAAGTCAAAGGGATGTATGTGAATAATATTTCTGCAAGGCACTGTATCTGTCAGACTAGTAGCCATTGATAGCCTTCTCCTCCATGAATTTGCCCTATCCCCTTTTAAAGCCGTCCACATTGATGGCCATCACTACATCTTGTGGAAGTGAATTCCATAGTTTAACTATGTGCTGTGTGAAGAAGTACTTCCTTTTATCTGTCCTGAATCTCTCACCAATCTTACAAATTCATTATTAATTTCAGAATAGATTGCAAGCTCAGAGCATGCGCAGTCTTCATCTAAACCAGGGCTCCCCAACCTTGGGTCCCCAGATGTTGCTGGCCTACAGCTCCCAAAATCCCTTGCCATTAGCCATGCTGGCTGGGTATGCTGGGAGTTGTAGGCCAGCAACATCTGGGGACCCAAGGTTGGAGAGCCCTGATCTAAACTATGGCATTTCTGCACATGTGCTAAGTAGCTTGGTTTAACCCTTTCCTTTCAGGAGGAAATGTGATGATATCATTTTAACCCTTTAGGGAAAGGTTAGCATTTGCATTCTTTCCACAAAACCAATCGTGTTCGAAGAAACAGCCATGTGGGTTGTATACACCTCCATATACCAATCAATCTCTCTCTCCTCCATATACCAGTCAGCGATGGTGAGTAAATATTATGTAGAAAGGCCACGTGGAAACAACCAATCAGGAAGGGATACACAACATGGTGACGCATGACGTCATGGCCCATTACATGATTCCAAACTACAGCTCCCAAAATGCATTTTGATATTTAGCAGGCACAAATACAAAGAATGGGGCCTCAAATTAAAGAACAGTTCTTTTCATGGATGAATTACACGGATGAATTCGTTACTTTCTGAGGAAATAAATTATTTTGGGGTAAGTTTGCCCATTACTACATAGAACCAGACTTTTTATACACTTAGTCTTCGGTGCCTTTTTCCATATCGTTCCTGTATGGATGCTTCCAGATGGAGGGCTCCTAGCGCTACTAATGAGAAGGCATCATGCAGCTATTCCATCTTTTCTTTCTTTTTTTGCAAGAGATTTTTTAAGTTTATTAAAACATAAAAAACAGAAAGAAGAGGGGGAAAACACAACATACAACAACATTTAACTAAAATGGACTCCTGATTTTCTCTACAGCAAATATAAGTAAGAATAATTTATCATACTTTATAATTAGAAAGAAATTTCATTTTTTGCCCATATTCCAACATTTCTTCTGTTTCAACAAACCCACAAAAAATATCATTTTTAATTTTGTGTAGAAAAGCTTGCGGCGTCTCTGTGTCCTCGTTCAGAACCAAAGAACTGGATGCAGTCCTTCACAAATTTCTACAAAAATTATAAAAGATTTCCATTCGACCCTCAATGTTAATTATTCTCTAAAAAGCATCAAAATCCTTACTATACATTACTAAACAGTTCTATAAAACTTAACATACTATAACCTTCCACCTTTTTGCTCAATCACCAATTTTCACAGATATCTATATACAGTACAGTATTTTAACAATAACAACATAATTTCCATTTCTAACTTAATATTGAAATTTATTTCTTAGTTTTGTTCTACCAATTCCAGCCTCTTCAACTCTTGGGATCCCTCTCACCAATCCCTTCCATGTTCAAAACCTCTTTAGGTCTTTTATTTATAGACCTCTCTCACAGGTTACTCTTGGGGTCTCTCTTGCACAGACCCCTTCCAAATTCAAAGAACACCTTAATCCCAGTCATCATTATATTTATAGGCTCTCATAGAATAGTTTCAATTACATTACAGTTATAAATAACAAGTAAACAAATCATAAGTCATTAGGATATCTGCTTTTCTAGCTCATAACAAAGACCTCTATTTCAATATTCAATATTCAACAACCCTTATCATTAAAAGAATGAATCTCCATTTTTTCCTCTGTTCAAACAGAAATCTCCGTCTGATGCAATATTCATAAATTTATTATATCTTTCCCTCTAAATTAACCCTTTTTGGCACACAGTTTCTCAAAGTTTCTTCAGATCAACAATAAACATAATTAGTCCAGTATCCAATAAACATAGTCATTTCTGCCAGATTCAATATTCATCCAATGCTTTTCCTTTCCTGGCCCAGATCGAAAATCATCCGTTGTTTTGGCAACATTAATACACCAAAGGGAGGACAGCTCCACCTGCTGGTCAAGGCAGCAAACACCTTCATCACGTTCTTTTCTACTGCGTCACAAGTAGAATATGGCTGAAACCTCTGCACCTGTGGCACTGGAAAGAAGTAGCTGGCGAGATAAATCCCATGTAATTTCTCCAAACAGACAGAGCCAAACAGGCTCTTAATTCAGGATAGTTTCCTCTTCCTCAGTCATAAATTTTAAAGTACGGTAACTGTCTCATCCTGAGGCATAGAGCCAGTCGATATATTAAAATCCTGTGTGCTGTCCACGTTGTTTGCAGAGTTCTCCATTATCAGCACTTCCCATTTAGGTTCCCAAATCATTACCTCTGCAAAATTCTGATCCCATCCCCCCCCGCAAAGCATCAAGTTTATTTTCTATTTTTTTAGGGAGCCACACAGGCCTGTGGCTTACGCTGGCTCAGCTTGTCTGAGCGTGGAAAGCTAAGCAGGGTCAGGCCTGGTTATTACTTGGATGGGAGACCCCTCCTCTAGTTTCCTGCATTGTGCAGGGGGTTGGACTCAATAGCCTTGTAGGCTCCTTCCAACTCTATGATCTATGAAATCAATGCATTATAGATCTTAATTGTGTGCATTTCTGTCTCTTTTAATGTCAGATCTGCTGTATATCATCTGTTATCTTCAGCATTCTTTTCCAACAGTCAAGTCAAAACAAAACCCACTTTAGGAAGGCCAACTTCAACCATTTGTTAAAACAAACAGATCCAGAAACCTCTTAGTACTAGCCCATTTCAATTTTTTTCATTAATCTTTACTTGTGAGTCCAAATTTCTTAAAGTCCAGTTTTTAACCTTTATATTTCCAAGCAAAAGTATTTCTTACCGTATTGGTCTTTTAAAAAGTTTGCTGTATAAGAAAACCCCTCTTTATTAAAAAAAAAAAACAGTTGTAATCCATCAATCGAGGAATGAAGGAGGACAGGCTTAATGTTCTAGGTTTCCTCTGCGCCTTCAGAGCACTCAAACAGGAATCAATGAGAAAAAAACTGCAGCTAGACTCCCAGCAAAGCACTCTATAAAGGAACTTGTGGAGGTATCTCACGATCAACCCTAAAATTAGGGGCGATTACTGGCTATAAATAGCCAAAATTCCAAGACGTATTGCCTCTGCCAAAAGACAGAGAATCAGCCTGCAGCCATTCCTTCACCAGAAGGTCCATCTTTTCTTTCTTAATGGATTTTCCATAACAAGAAAAATGATGGAAGAAGCAGCGGGAAAACACAGGAGGGTTATGAGTGTAAGAAGATGCCTGGACCCCCCTGTAGCATTCTGTGAATGAGGCAGGGTGATAGCATGATTAAAGCCTCACCTGGAAGCCCCTCTGTTTCCCCCGTTGTGACTAATAGCAGCTTGGCATTGGTGCGGGGGAGACAATTTGGCAGGGGAGGCGAGTGGCAGCGATGTCAGTGGGGCTCTCCTCATCCATGGCAGCTTTTATTCTGAGCTTTATAGGAGCTATCCATGGTGCTGTACTCCATCCCCAAAGTAGGTTGACCACCACGGAGCACCATGGACAGCTCCTATAATGCTCAGAACAAAAGCTGTGATGGATAAGGACCCCCACTGACACAGAAGTCACCAGCCTCCCCTGCACTTTGGATTGTGGCTGCAGCATAGGTGCAAAGGGTTAGCCATGCCGTGGCCTGATCCAAATTAGGGGAGCCCCCTGGCTGCTTTTAGGAGGAAACAATTACATGGACAGATCCCAATTATGTAATGGCTTGCTTGTCCCTTGCCAACCTGGCCTCTGTCTTGCTGAGTGCCAGGCCAGGAGCTGACTGGGAGCACGGCAGCACGCCCCCTTCGATTGTTTCTTCAGTCCCTACAACAACTTGGATGCATTTTCTGATGTTTTGCCAGATGTGAAGATAAAGATCTAGCCAGGCCTTTTAAAGTGGCTGAAGAATATAAATACCTCTATTGTGTATTTACATTTTTTTAAAGGAGAGAGATCTGGAATATATATGTTGAGGGGTGAAGCTACGTCGGGCTAGTCAGAGGCTGTTTAATCCACTTAGTAGGACATAAAGGTTTTTGTGCCATACGACAAATGCATCATTTGATAACAGTAATGAAAAAGACAAGTGGTCCGTATCTGGAAACAGCATTATAGTAAATTTGGCTTGGAAGCCAATCGCCAATATTGTTAAATTTATGGGACGGACCTGCTAGACAAACTTGATTAGAGGCTTCTCTCTTTCTTTCTCTCATTCAGTTTTGGATTATTATTATTATTTTTTGCATCATCCCACGATTTGGATGAAATGGAAACCAGATTGCTAATCAAAAAACATACGATGCCGATGCAGATACAACAAGTTTAGCCTTTGTTCCACTTCACATATGTTCAGCTAGGCCACTTCCTGGCTTTCATTTTGCTAGAAATCCTTTCCGCAATCTATTTTTCCCCGTGAAATGTAATCTACACAATAATTTTACACTTCCCATTTCCCCAAGTAGTTGGAAATTTCAGGGGCAGGCTTTGACAGGGTCGGTTTTTAAGGTGGCCATGTGTCCTACTTTACAAAGGCCAGTCCTCTGCATGTCTTTCAATGCCTTTTTTTTTTTTTGAAGCTCTGAAATGCAGGTTCTGGTGACAGTTTTATGTGCTCTTACTCATCCCATTCCTTCTGCCAATCATGTGCCTTGTAAATGCCAACAGGCATAAAAAGCAAAGTTGTGGTGAAAAGTGATTATCAGGATGCAGACTTTCACAGGCTGCCGTTTCCAAGGTCTTAAGTTTGTCTCTGTCTATTAAAAAAACCCATAATTCTCACCAGTGCAGAGATGTATCCCCTGTAGCAATTATTATATAAGTGAGGTTTGATCCTCAGCTGGTGAGAGCACAAGTTAATGGAGTCATGCCAATTTACCTCAGTCATGGAGTCAGCCTTGTCCTATAAAGTACACATCCACAAAACCATCATAAAATTGCCAGGCTAACAGAGGATGAGCTAGAACTAAACGATCTGTGACAGATCCAGACATTAAACAAAGCTACTCAAACAAAGAAGACTCCACAACTTCCCCCAAACAATGTAGGGTGAATACAGATCACCTTTTACAAAGTGGTAATTTATGGCAATAGGACATGTATCTTTGGCTGGCACAAGATGTGGTGATGGCCATTAGCCTACTAAAAGGGGATTAGACAAATTCATGGAGGATAGATTTTTTAGTGGCTACTAACCGTCATGGTTGTCTTGAGAGGATCAGAGGCAGCACAGAATCATAATGTTCGAAGGGAGCATGGAGGCCATCTAGTCCAGGGCTCCCCAACCTTGGGTCCCCAGATGTTGCTGGCCTACAGCTCCCAGAATCCCTTGCCATTAGCCATGCTGGCTGGGTATGCTGGGAGCTATAGGCCAGCAACATCTGGGGACCCAAGGTTGGGGAGCCCTGGACTAGATGCCCTGATCTAGTCCAAGGGATGCAGAACCTCTTTCAGCCCGAGGGCCACACTCTATTGCTGTGGTGGGTGGGACTGATGGCAAAAAGGGTGGGGCCAACATACCAAAAAGCCCAGCCTATTTTAGCTTAAAGTTCTTGCTGCCAGTAACTCAGCCTTTGGAGGGAGGGGCATTTCAACCTTTTAGAATGGGGGGAGAACTGCACAAAAAGTCGGGAAACCATCACACAGTTGGTGGTTGGGGGAAAGGAGGTGGGGCCAGGGGAAGGGCCTTCTGGGGACCCCTGGAGGGCCGGATTTGGCTCCCGGGCCTGTCGTTCTGTACCCTTGATCTAGTCCAACTCCATGCTCAATGCAGGGTCTGCAATACACACTTGCAGCAACAGCAACCGTGAGAGATGGCTGTCCAGCCAGTGGAGGCTGGTGACTCCTATGTCAGTGGGGCTCCTTACCCATTGCATCTTTTTGTCTGAGCTTCATAGGAGCTATTCATGGTGCTCCATGGTGGTGAACCTATTCTAGGGATGGAGTTCAGCACCATGGATAGCTCCTGTGAAGCTCAAACAAAAAGATGCAATGGGTAAGGAGCCCCACTGACACAGGAGTCACCAGCCTCCCCTGTATCCAGCCGCTGCTTAAATACCTCCAGCAAAAGAGAGCCCACCACCTCCTGAAGCAGACTGTTCCATGGTTCAGCCGCTCTTACTATATTTAGCCAAACTCTGCTTCCCTGCAATGTCCACCCATTCGTTCTTGTCCTGGCCTCTCTGCATGACAGATGCGGCCGGATCAGCGCGCAATAGACTGGCCTCTGGATACCAGTTGCTGCAGAACAACAGCAGGAGAGGGACTTTTTAGGCTGGACTTCCCCAACCGGACGCCCTCCAGATGGGTTGGACTGCAACTCCCATAATGAAAGCCAGTGTGGCGCAGTGGTTAGAGCGTTGGACTGGGACTCGGGAGATCCGGGTTCCAATCCCCGCTCGGCCATGAAACTCACTGGGTGACTTTGGGCCAGTCACTGACTCTCAGCCTAACCTACCTCACAGGGTTGTTGTGAGGAAAAATGGAGAGGAGGAGGAGGATTATGTAAGCCGCCTTGGGTACCTTGCAAGAGGAAAAAAGGCGGGATATAAATGTACTAGTAGTAGTAGTAGTAGTAGTAGTAGTAATATAATAATAATAATTATTGTTGTTGTTGTTGTTGTTGTTGTTGTTATTATTATTATTATTGTTGTTATTATTATTATTATTCCTAGCCAGCTTGGCAGTTGGCTTTTGCCATTCTTAGTCTGCAATCCTATGCATATTTACTTGGGAGCAAGCCCCATTTGACACAGTGGGACTTTCTTCTGAGTAAACATGCCTAGGATTGCGCTGCATAAAGCCATTGTATAGATTACACAAAGTAAGGTGGTAGGCTGATGTGGTAGAATTTGGAAATTTGCCACATTAGACTATATATACGGGTGTGTCATTTCTGTTGTTGTTGTTGTTGTTCCCCCATGTAAGGTCCCTGTATGTAGCAAACTAGTACATCAGGGATTATGTTAAACCTTACATGCTACTGTGCTACTTTTCTATATGCAGGGAGGGGGTTGTTTTTTTGTTTTTCATGAGAGAGAGCATTTAAAAATATAGCCCACCCATTCCCTGCATATAGTACAGGCTAGCATTATGTGTGCCTCATTCTGTATGCTGAATGGGTCTAAGTGTCTAGCAGTATACTTTAGTCAGCTTGAACGTTCCAAGTTGTTGTTGTTGTTGTTTTTAAAAAAACATACATGGCCCTCCTCCAAAAAATATCCGAACCATAATGCTACATATCAATATTTTAAAACCAAACTTGGGATTTTTAGAGAAATAACTTGTCATATGAATAGCTTGAGCTGAGTATAATATTCAGTTTAGGCACCCCGACTGAGTACCTGTGTTTAGTCCCTCTGTGTTAAATTAGTTCAGTGATAGTTTGGATTCAAATTATACAGACACTGGGTTGGATCCTGATTTATGCTGGATCAACTGTGTTGGCAGAAGTGGACTTCCCACCCACCCCCTTGGTACGGCAGCCCCTCCAGTCCTCCGAAAATGCTTCACAGGGAGTCAGGAGCCCCTGCTGAATGGGGTGAGTGGTATGTGAGTGGTGGTATGTGGTATGTGGCAGGCCCCTTCCTCTCCTGGAAGGCAGATCCTGGATCCAACCTCCCCAGGCGAGGTAGGTTGGGCTGAGAGATAGCCAGGATCACCCAGTGGTTTTATGTGTGTGGCGTAGTGGTGAGGGTGTTGGACTGGGACTCGGGAGATCCGGGTTCTAGTCCCTGCTGGGCCATGAAACTCACTGGGTGACTCTGGGCCAGTCACTGACTCTCAGCCTAACCTACCTCACAGGGTTGTTGTGAGGATAAAGTGGAGAGGAGCAGAAGAATAGTGTAAGCTGCCTTGGGTTCCTTGCAGGAAAAAAAGGCAGGGTATAAATATAATAAATAAATAAATAAACTGGCCAAGTGGGGATTTGAACCTAGGTCTTCCCAATCCCAATTTGACACTCTAACCCAGTGTTCTCCAACCTTGGGTCCCCAGATGTTTCTGGCTGGGGCATGCTGGGAGTTGTAGGCCAAAAAAATCTGGGGACCCAAGGTTGGAGAACACTGCTCTAACCCCACCACCACAATGGAACTTAAAATGACACCTCCCCGGAATGGAAGGTGAAATCCTGTGGGTACTGGGTTTTTTCTTCCCAACATAGAAAAGCTGAATATGGGATTTTAAAGAGTGATGCTTGTCCAGCAGGGCCGGTGCTACCATTAGGCCAACTAGGCGGCTGCCTAGGGCGCCGGGCTGAAGGGAGCGCCAGAAACTCCAACTCCCTCCCGAAAACACTTCACATATATCTACAGAAGAAAGCTTTTTTTTTTTTTTAAGTCTTTCTGGGTTGTTTGAACTGCCTGTTGCTAGCTGCTCTCCTCTTCCTCTCCCCCCTGCGCGTCTCTCTCTCTCTCTCGCTCTGCCTTCGCTTCCAAGGAACACACAAACTGACTCTCCCAAAGATTTCTTTTGTGATCACTTGAACTGAGGAGCGGCGGCGGCGGTAGCAGCAGGAAGAGACAGAGCGGGAGAAGAAATAAGAGGGGAGGGTGGAAGGGAGTTTACATGACATCTCTCTGTGCCGGTTTTAGCAGATCCCCACTGCAATTTTTTCTTTCTTTTTCCTTTTCACTGTTCAGTTTTACAGGGAGGCACAGCAAAACAAGAGAGGGAGAGAGGTTGAGAGGGAAAGCTGCAAAGAGGAGGGCGAGCTGCACACTTACTTCGAGCTCCTCCTGCTGTCAGCGCCTCAGCCAATCAAAAGGCTCCAGAGTTGGGAGACGCTGGAGGAAGCAGCAGCGGAGGAGACGCTTTGTAAAGACAGGCTGGGGGCTGGGCAAAGGAGGCAACGTGCGTGCGCACACGCACACACACACACGCACACGCCTGCCTAGACGAGTCTCCAGTTTCCTCAGGGGCTCTCGGAGCTGGGCTTTCCTTCGTTCCTGCGCTCTAAAGACTTCCAGTATAAAAGTGTTTTCTCCACACTCGTTTCAAGCCAGTCTTCCCCCCACACCCCATTTTCAAAATCCCGCCAAAAGACACATACTTATATTAAAGTGATTCCTTTCATGGACAATTCACTCCCGCAGCCCCTGATAATGCCTACTGTTTGGCTTTCTAGTCCCCTTTGGTACCTTCATATGAAAGCGAAAATCTGTATAATGGATCTTCGCTTTATCCAATGGGATAACTGAGGATATCTTGATAGATTTCGAGAAATGTAGCAAATTGGTACTACATCAACATGTATTTTATATATGTTTGTCAATGTTTATGATAATAAATTTTTTAGGTTTTGCCAACTGACTTTTAATGGGCATAGAGCTGGAGGGAGGGAGGGCTCAAGTGGGAAGGGGGGGCGCTAAATATCTGATCTTGCCTAGGGCACCAAACGGCCTTGCACCAGCCCTGTTGTCCAGGCTCTCCCCTGTGAAAGGCCTAGTGGTCTTTGGCCATGCAAAAGGTGCTGGATTGATAGCTGAGGAAATCTAATTCCTGTGTTTATTCACAGAGGAGATAAAAGCTGGCGAGCAAAGAGATTCCAGTCTAAAGTAACTCATGGGTCAGTGACCTTCCTACTAACGTTGCATACAAGCAGGAGCCAATTACACGGTGTTCAGATTGCTCTGGAATCTTCTATTGTAGGTTAACTGGCGAGATTGGGATGGATGCCGTGTAGAAGCAGAGAAATACACTGTCAAACACGCTGTTTATTTATGAAGTTACGTGTTGTGGAACTACGTTTTATTTATCCTGTGGTCATGCCCTACACAACAGTGACACCTGGTGGTCAAAGTGCAGATTGTGCCAATTGTGATATTGAGACCAGGGGAAAGTTATTTTCCTTGAGGCCACTTAGGAGGGGCTGGGTTAGTCATGGCAATTTCATTTCAATATTGATCCTTAGGATGCGGTTGGAAACTTTATGAGAAGGAGTGTCTCATAAAAGCTAATAAAAACTATGGAATTAGAATATTGTTTTGCTTGTGCGCAGAAGAGATACTGCTCATGCTATGCTAGCATTAAGTAATGTTCTGCTTGGGCTGTGGGTTTGTCTATATTTTGACTTTACTTGACGACTAGTGCTGAGTTCCAGGGACTGATTGATGAAGGCATCACGAGAAGATACTGCGACGACATGATCCCTTACACTTTAGGACCAGGCGCATAAACCCTTCTCAGGCTAAGCATCAACACTTAAAAACCTGAGGGGAGGGTCAAATGAAACCTTTCCCCTACTAATGAGGGAAAAGATTAATACTGGTTATTAAGGATCTAGCTTAAATTTATGATGCTGTGAGTACAAAGGTGTGTGTGTAGATTTAAAAGTAATGCAGGTTAATAACACCAAGCTGACACGTAGGATTTGGGTAGCAAACGAAATAAAAATAAGTTTATTTTAATTCTCAAAATCTTAGTTCCAGAAAATAACTTAAAACCTGCCTACACCAAACACTTGATAATTAACCTAAGTCCCTATAATTCTAAATACTTTCACTCCTCATACAAGCACTGATTTCTCTTACAACTCCTGACAAGACAAGACACGCATAATCCAACTAACCTAACTCTCTAACACTCCCAACACACTACAACCAACACTCTAATACTTCTTAACTAACCCTGACATCATTCAAACACTCCTTATATACTCCTCCCCCCATCCTTTCCAATACATCACAAACCACACCTACTCGGTTCAACATTCTAGACACACTAAACATGCTAATGTAGACATACACCAGGGAACTGAATTGTGGGGTTACGCCACAGATACATTCGTATGATTTACAGATTGCCTCTTTGAAGAAGGTAATGTTTTCATCTAAAATTACACAGAAATATGCGGAGAAAGATATCTTATACAGGGCAAGTCAAAAGGCTTCTTCACAAACATGTCTGGCAGGGTCAAAAAGCACACACCCCTTCAGGGTTGTTGTTTTGTTTGCTTGTTTGTTTTGCTGATTGCTGTGACAGGGTATCTGCCAACTTAGATCATAAGAACATAAGAAGAGCCATGCTGGATCAGACCAGCCATAGGAATTGGTGGCCATCACTACATCTTGTGGAAGTGAATTCCATAGTTTAACTATGTGCTGTGTGAAGAAGGCCTTCCTTTTATCTGCACTGAATCTCCCACCCATCAGCTTCACAGGATGACCCTGGGTTCTAGTGTTATGAGAGAGGGAGAAAAAAGTCTCCCTATCCACTTTCTCCACACTATGCATAATTTTGTACACCTCTATGACATCTCTCCCCTTACTCACCTCTTTTCTAAGCTAAACAATCCCATCTGTTGTACTTTTTCTCATAGGGGAACGAATTATTCTTGCCCCAAGATCATTTTAGTTGCCCTTTTCTGCACTTTTTCCAACTCTACAATATCCTTTTTTAGGTGCAGTGACCAGAACTGTAAACAGTATTCCAAGTGTGGTTGCACCATAGATTTGTATAAGGGGAGAATACTGGCAGTTTTATTTTCCATTCCTTTCCTAATTATGCCTAACATGGAGTTTGCCTTTTTTCACAGCAGCTGCACAGTGGGTTGACATTTTCATCAAGCTGTCCACCACAAAGCTGTCTACCGCCTTTGGTCACTCTTAATTTGTTTTGTTTGCTCTCTGATGTTGTTGCATAGCCACATCTGACTAGCCACATTGCATCATAACATCATCCTACCAGATATGTGATCCCTGACTGGCTGGGATTGCCCATGTGATGAAGAAGAAGAAGAAGAAGAAGAAGAAGAAGAAGAAGAAGAAGAAGAAGAAGAAGAAGAAGAAGAGATGATGATGATGATGATGATGATGATGATGATGATGATGATGATGATAGGGCAGAAGTAGATTGTGGAAACAATGGTAGTGAACATAATAAAAGAAAGATGAACATTCACACAACTGGGAGGGGGAATATTTCCATGCCCTCAAAAATGCTATTTTGACACACACACCCAAAAATGGGAGAACATCTGGCGAAGCACTAATCCTACGTGAACCCCCTTAATCAGTCATCATGATTGCCATGTACTGATGAAGACATGCACCAGAGCCAGCAGCACGAGTAATGTGGCCGGGTCAAGCCATGGGTGGTTCTCCATTGGCTCCATGCTGTGGTAGGCCTGGTCATAATTAAACAGAGCTAACCTAGAAGTGCTGTGGGGCTGCCAATGCGAGGGCTCCAATATCCTGATGTTGTCAGTCACCTCATTCTCTATATAAGCTGCAGCGAGAGCAGCGGTAGGTATGGGGATATATGGAGGAGGAGACAGCGGTAGGTATGGGGATATATGGGTTTTGATAAATCCATTCTGTCCATGTTTCGCAGATTGTCAGGCGTCTTTCGTTCTATCATCTGCTCATTGACGGAAATGGGTTTTTTAAAGGGATGCACAAGAATTTCATTCCATTTGCGCAAGTGTGCAGTAGCGCAAGTGCACTTTTGCACAGATCCCCCACAAAAGTTTTTTTAAAAGCTGGTTCACAAGTCCACAGAATCCACACAACTTGGAAAAAGCCAGTCCACTGCAGAATCCGCAGGTCAGATTTATAGAAATCTGAATGCATTTCTATAACTGGCGAAACCTGAATCCAATATTGCAGATTTCGCCAATATCCCTAGGCAGGAGGGAGGGAGTTCCCTGGCCCTGTGGCCCCAGCAATAAGGTGGAGGCAGGGCCATCAGGCTTCAGAGGAAAGCAAGTGGGGAACCCAAGGAGAAGCCCTAGGAGCATCAGCCAAGGCACTTTGCTTGCTCCTCCCCACCAGAATGTTTTTCCGTTGGAAGATACCCTGGTGGAAGCACACTTCTGGAACACACAGCAGGAACACTTTAGACAACATAGATCAGGTATGCAAAGAACGAGCAGAGTCCTTCCTTTCCCATACCTGAGGTTACAAAAAGTACTGGGACCCTTATGGTGCTGGTCACAGACTGCAGGAAACCACCTCTGAGGCCATTCATTCTCCATGGAAGTAGGAGAAATGCCAACGTTCAACCCCAAGATATATGATAGGAAGCCCAACAGGCCCCAATTTCCAATCATTCACAGGTATGTTCCTGCACTGGTTAATTTTAACTGCTGTACTGACTTGCAGTGACTCAGACTGGACTGGACTGCCAGTCACAAATGCATTTGAGCTTGTTGCCTTATTCAACAACTTGCAGAATCTCATGATGCACGGGGCTTTTTTAAGGCCACAAGGGCCATTTATGGACCAAAAACCTATGGTACAAACCCTTTACAATCAAAAGATGGCACCAAACTCTTAAAAGACAAAGAGTCTATTGCACTGCGTTGGAAAGAGCATTATTATGACCTTTTAAATTGTAAATCTAAGGTGGATAATGAGATTTTTTCGCAAATCCCGCAAAAACAAATTAAAGAGGAACTTGCAATACTCCCCACTTTGGATGAAGTAAAAAAAGCCATTAATCAAATGAAGAACAACAAAGCTAGTGGACCAGATGGGATTCCTGCTGAAATCTTTAAAGAAGGGGGGCCCCGAACTTGTACAACATCTTCATAAACTCATCGAAAAAATCTGGATAAGAGAAGAGATCCCATAAGACTTCAGGGATGCCATAATTATCACCCTCTTTAAGAAGGGTGATAGAACAGACTGTGGAAACTATCGGGGCTTTTCTCTCCTAGCAACCGCAGGTAAAATATTTGCTAGGATTCTCGCAAACCGTCTTCTATCTATTTCAGAAGAGATCCTCCCTGAAACTCAATATGGTTTCTGCCCCTCTAGAGGGACAGTAGACATGATTTTTACTGCACGTCAGCTCCAAGAAAAATGCCGGGAGCAAAATCAACCCCTTTATATGGCATTTATCGATTTGGCCTCCACAGTCACGGACCCATCGCTAGAGTCTACACAATCTTCTTTAGAATTTCCCCCTTTTATCCCGGAAGACAATCTTACTCGGTCACGAGTGATCGCCTGATGATGATGATGATTCCTGAGCTTTCTGGTAATCTCAGTGCAAAAGGAAGGGCAAGACATGGTGCTATGCATCATCATCTACATCATGCAGTAAGCTCTCAGGAACAATGTCTTATTTCCAAAGTTCTTCACTGCCGGAGATTCCTTCAGAGCTGCTGGATTAGACCAAGGGGTCATCCTAGACCAGGGGTAGGCAATGTGGTGCCCTCCATATGTTTTTGTACTACAGCCCGCATAAGCCCTGACCACTGTCCATGTTGGCAGGGGCTGATGGGAGTTGTATTCCCAAACATCTGGTGTGTACCACATTGGCTGCCCTTTTCCTAGACTAATATTCTCTGTCCAGCCGTGGACCACTCGCAGTGCAATTCCCCAACCTGGTACCCTCAGATGTCTTGGGCTACAATTCCAATCATCCCCAGCACTGGGTTGGGGAAGGCTGCTTTACATGCCTACCCAAAGGTAAGTCCCACTGAGCTCAATGGGGTTTACTGCTTAGGTAGATGCTCCTAGAATCTTGCAAACGGGAAATGGTGCCATCTAACAATTTCCTCAGAAGCTTATCTGGGGTTCCTCTGTTAAAAGACAGACAAGCTTCCCTAAAATACAGTAATCCCTCCCCCACCACACACTCATCATCATCATCATCATAAATTTATTTCTTACCCGCCTCTCCGTCTAGATCGAGGCGGGGAACAGCCTAAAAATATAAAACACATAGACCAAACAAAACACAACACATACCATTAAAATATCTTTAAAACATCATAAAACATCTTAAAATATCTTACAAACATCTTAAAGGCATCCTAAAATTCCGCCGGATAGGCCTGCCAGAAGAGATGAGTCTTTATGGCTTTTTAAAATTCCAAGATACTGGTTTGTTGACGGATCTCCTCCGACAGGCCATTCCATAACTTGGCCAACGATTGAATAGAGTTCCTTGATTAGAAACAGTAGGCGGTTATCTATATTGGTGTTGGCCAATTTATACCACAACAGGTTTCTGTCGATTGAGTCAAAGGCTGCTGCTAAGTCAACAAAGGCAACAAATAAATGTTTGGTAGGACCAGCAAGTCCTTGTTGAGTTAAAAAATAAAGAGTCAAACAATGGTCAATAGTACTCTGCCCTTTCCTAAAGCCAGCCTGTTCAGGGTGAATAATATGGTTAATAGATTCCCAATCTTCCAATTTATTTAACAGGTGTTTACTACCTGTCTCCAACGCTGAAACAGGCGGCCAGTAAGGCGAGCAAGTAATTTCAGAAACGACGGAAGGGTATTTCCCTGAAGATATAGCTCCATAGAGCCTGCTAAAATGAGAGTACCACTGGTGCGATGTAATTTGCCCAACGATTACCGGTCTGACTGTATGCATACCAGTAGCAGTAATGTCCCAGAACTGCTTCTCATTTTTTTCTGTCACAGCTAAAGCTAGTTGTTTCCATTGTGTTCTAGCATGTGTATCTTTCTTTTGTTTTAAAAGTGCCTTATAAGATAGCGTCATAGAAACCAGGATGTCAGGAGAGGTAGTACCATTCTTTCTAAATACCTGTCGTGAATAATCCATTAATGCTTTACGGGCATCTCTACATTCAAGATCGAACCATCTGTTACCTACCACTCTATTAGGATTAAATTGTTTGTTACGGACCAATTTAGGTCTAAGGTTTTGAATAATAGTTTGATAGATGTATAAGATGTCTGAGTTGGAATATAAAATTTCTTGATAAAAGAATTTGAAAGTAACACTCTCAAATATCTGCAGAATGGAGGAACCCAGGTTAAGTGACCACCGTAATCTCTGTTCTCCCACATGGATTCCTATTTACATTTTGATGAGGACATGGAGGATGAAACATTTCAAAGTTAAATAATAACGACATGGGGAAATGATCACTTTCAACCCTGTTGTTAACTTCAAATCTGTAAATGTCAGGGAGCAAGTTGGCAGAAACTGCCATGTAATCTATTGTGATAGCTCCTCTGTTGGTGACATAGGTATAGGCACCCAACGTTATGTCATATGGAGTTCCATTAAGGCATTGCAATTGGTGCAAAGAGAGAAACTCTAAAAACTTCAGACCTGGCTTGTTCATTTTTGTATCTTGGGAGACCCTAGCGAAAGATATGGCTTGGGCATCTTGTCCAAAATTAGTACCCTCTACTTGTATCGGGCTGGCCCCAATTCTGGCATTAAAATCTCCACATAACAAGAGCCTCATGGAAGGATATTGACACTCCAGGGTAGTAAGGGTTTCAGATAGACTGTTCCAGATGCTATTGGGACCCACATTTTTTGCTAAACTAGGTGGAAAATAAACATTTATACAAATAAAAGAGCCAAAATGCTTATTCTTAATAAGTAGGGCCTGTATATATTGTGGGAAAGTAGTGGTCAGTAGTTGAATATCAACTTGCAAGTCGACTGAAATAAATATAATAAGGCCACCACTACCACGGCCTCTAGAACAGCTTTTAATAGCTGGAAGAGAAAATGATCGAAATCCATGGAGCGTTGGTAAATTAGTTTCAGGGGCCCATGTCTCTTGCAAACAAAGAATTTTAAATTTTTGTAAATAAACTGCAAAATCTGCATCATGAAACTTATTTGTCCAACCCACAATGTTCCCAAGATAGTAAATTTAGTGGTCAAGCAGGTGTAGTCAGATCTATATTGTAACAAGTCTCTAGAGATTCTGTCTGAGCAGTAGCACTTTGTTTAGGGGACAACTCATGCAATGGAGATAACTTGTTAACTCTCTTTAGCTCCAACGGTTGTACTGGAGTTGTAGGTGGCAAATCATCCACAATCATTGCTGGTAGAACGTCAACAGAGCCCCCATCCGGATTCCTCTCAGCATATGGGACGGCATTAGTGGATACTAGATTGATCAGTGGTTCGGCCCAATCATTGATATCTAACAGCATGTTCTTTAGATCATTCAGTTTGGAGGCATATATTTATTTGTTTGTTTTATTTACAGTATTTGAATACCGCTCAATATCTAAGTAGATTCCGGAGCAGTGAGCAATAAAAAGATAAAAACAGATAAAAGAAACAAACAATACATGGAAAACAAGGTAACATTAAAATGGTGGTTGGAGAGCAGAGAAGGCTTCCTGGAACAAGGAGGTATTCAGCAGGCACCAAAAGCAACACAATGTCGGAGCCTGCCTGACCTCCAGAGGCAAGAAGTTCCACAGAAATAGAGCCACCACACTGAAGGCTCTTCTCCTGGTGGACTCCAGTCAGGCCAAAGGTCCATGAGGAACCACCAGGAGCAAGCCATCTGATGACCTCAGAGACCAGGTAGGTTGGTAAGGGAGGAGGCGCTCGCTCAGGTAACCTGGTCCCAAGTTATTTTGGGCTTTGTACACAAATTCCAGAACCTTAAACCTGGACTGGTAGCAAATAGGCAGCCAGTGCAGTTCCTTCAGCAAAGGAGTTGCACACTGAAAATGGGCAGCTCCCGACAACAGCCGAGCTGCTGCATTCTGCGCTGGCTCCAGCTTCCGGAGCAGCCTTAAGGGCAGCCCCACATAGAGCGCATTGCAGTAATCCATTGTTCATTCATGTGCACGGAAAACTGTATGCTGAACATGATTTGGATTGGTGGGTTGCACCTAGTCACATTGCCTCCACTTGTTTGCCGTGGCACGCACATGGTCCATGTGCATGAACATTCCAGTGTGCACATACCTGATAACGCATGAGCATTTCCCTTCAGAATGATGAGAGAGGGAAGCAAGAGGCAAGGGCAGCAAGCCACACAGAGAGCGAGATGGGTGCGTCAGAGGTAACAAGGGATGGATATGAGCAAATGTAGATTTTAAGCAGCAGCAACATCTACCACAGGGCAGCTTACGAAACTTCAGCACACAACAAAATGAAATTTAAAGCATACAAATGTATTTTTTTAAAGGACTAAAAATAGTAAAATAAATAGGATCAGCATAAAACCACCCATAAAGCAGGTCAAATTGAATTAAAATGCCCAAGAAAATAGCAGGCAGGGGGAGAGTTCCAGGTATTAGAAGCAAGAAGGGAGAATGGGAGAAGCCACTTAAGAGGACAGAAGACCAGTGGATGTTTCCTTTAAAGTAAACTTGTAAACATTACAGTAAAAGGGTGGAGAGGCGATATCCAGCTGAGTTTACCCAGTTTGTCCAATGTGTGCATATCCCCCCAGCTCTTCCTGGTCTTCTTTTATTTCCTATCCCGTTCCTTTAGTTTTGACAACACGGTATCAGCTTTCCAAATCGTAAATGTGTCACGAAAGCTCCACTCCAATAGAATTCAATTTTTCATGGACAGTAAATTATTCATGCCTTAATGTGTTCTCCTTGCGGTTATTTTCATTTTAAGCTACTCACTCCTTTCTCCTCCCCCAGAGCAATAACTCTGGCATTTTGACTGAGCCAGCGAAAACGCACCGTGTTTCTTCCATCTTGATGGATATGTCCAAGATTGCCACAAGGAATCCACTCAGCTAGCCTTTTACGCTATTTTATTGCCAAGAGATGGATTAATTTGTCTGAAGATGTCCTTCAATACAGATCTCAGCTTATCCTGCTCTTTGTTTGTTTGTTTGTTTGTTTGTTTGTTTTATAAAGGCACAATCCTATGCCTGTTTAGCTGGGGCATGCTGGGAGTTGTAGGCCTTTTTTTCTGTCTAACCGTGCATAGGATTGCGCGCTAAATGACTCAAAAGCATAATAGAATGAAATGCAGGTTCTGTCAAGGAGATCCATTTAACTGTGGTTCAGACTGAACTGTGCAACTCACAACTGTGGCAATGTGCCAGCCTACAAAAAATGTGCTAAAGGACAAAACAAACAAATGCTGGGGCAGGAATTCAGAGATGCTGTAGAAGAGTGGCTTTATTTTTAGGAAGTTGCCTAATGCATGTTGGCCTTGCTGCTCTTTTCCAAGTGTTTCCTTCGACAACTCTTTGCACAAAGGACAGGCTCTCTTTCTCTACTTAGGCTGAAATTCTATACGCACTTACCTGGGAGTAAGTCCCATGGAACTCAATGAGACATTTCTGAGTGGACATATAAAGGCTTGCACTGTCACTTTCTCTTTTTACTCCTTGTCACGGGGCAAGTGCCAGTGCTGCACTACTGCTAACATAAATGACATTGTGCTGGGGCAAGGGTGGGCAACATGCAGCCTCTGCCATCTCCCAGTGTGGCCCCTGCCACCCCCCAAAATTCACTTCCCCCCCAAAAAAAAATTTGGCAAACAAGATGGCAACTGGAGCTATAACAGAGCACCAAAATGGTCAAAATTAGCTTGTTCGCAAGCTGTTTTGAGACTTTGAGACTCTGTAGCAGCTATGGAGCAACAAAGGGTGAAACGTAGCTTGCAAATAAGCTGATTTTGACTCTTTTGGCACCACATAGTAGCTCCTGTTGCCATGTTGCCACAGAGAGAGAGAGAGAGAGTTTTTGGCCCCTGGGATGGGTGCAGCCTGTGAGGGGGGTGAAAATGGCCCCCAGACCTCCCAAAGTTGCCCACCCCTGTGCTAGCATAAATTATCTCTAGCACAACACCAATAGTGCTTGCTGGTGCTACGAGTTTTCTAGGGGAACCCATTGAGACAGCAAGTACTATTGGTGTTGTGTTAGAGATATGTTACGCTAACACAACACCATTTACATAGAACTAGTGCATCCCTGGGTACCACCCATGTTCTCCCTTCAGCCTTTTTCAAGACCCTCTGAGGCTAAATGTTCATTTGAGCGCCTCCCTGCCCCCACTTCCTTCTTACTAGACCCTGGGTCAATTTCTTTCTTTTTTTCTGAGTTAGAAAAAATATATATGAATGCATATAAATCAACTTGCTTTAAGTGTCCATTGCTCCTTCTTAACAGATTTCCATGATGCCTTCCAGTTTGTTCAATGTGAGGACCTGGCTAGTATTTTTGGAGAGGTGAAGCCTACCATGTATACACTCAACTCCATCATGGCTGATTAAAAGGATCTAGGCTGGGGCTGGCAGAATGGAGGGCACACAGGTTGCTAATCTAATGCCTCACTGAGAGAGGATATCATAGCAAAGGTTTCAAAGGAGGTACATGCCTCCTGTTCAAGGAAAGAAAATGATCTTAGATCCTCTGACTTATTTATGAACTGCTGTTGTCCAGTCTCTTATTTATATATATATTTATTTATTTATTTATTTCCGTTTCTGTATTACCTGTTAGCCGAGGCTCTCTGGGCAGTTTACCATAAAATACAAGAACATAGTAAAACATACCGTAATATAAAAACATATGTTTTAAACAGAATGAAACCCAAGTAGTGACCAAGGTAAAAGCCAGCAGCAGTGCAAAGATCTAAAAACATACTAACACAATTTTTAAAACTGAAGGGCTAAAAAACCAGGGGGGGGGTCTTTACTTGGTGCTGAAAAGACCACAATGTAGGTGCCAGGTGAGCCTCTCTGGGGAAGTCATTCCATAACCATGGTGCTACCAGTGAAAAGGCCCTCTCCTTAGTAGCCAACTGCCTCACCTCATTTGGTGAGGTGAATTCCACTTCAAAACAAGGTGTTCAAGCAAGTTATGGTGGTTGAGCTCTAGGTTTTCTCAGAGAAAATGGATTATCTTGATCCCATTCAGCCTAGTTTCATTTCCCACTCAGTCATGGAAGAGAACAGTAGAACAGTCATGGAAGAGAACAGTTCACCCTAGTAGATTATCTGTACCAAGAGATGGACGATGGGAAATGCAATCATGATTTTCTTGGATCGCTCAGCAACGTGTGGTTTCATTAGCCATGGTATCCTTCTGGGCCACCTGGCTGGAATATGGCTGAAGATGCACAGTATTGAGGTGGCTATGATCATCTCTGGAAGGCAAGTCGAGAAGGCAGTGCTGGGATATTGCTGCTCTGCCCTGTGGCCACTGGACTGCAGGGTGCCATGAGGGTCCATGTTGCCCTCCATGCTGTTTAACATCTACAGGAAACAGCAGCGGGAGGTGACAGACCATCGGGAGCTTTGGTCTGAAGAATCTTCAGTACACTGCTTATACTCAAGACCTCTCTCTCTCTCTCATATCAGATCTCAGGGAGGCAGTAGAAATGGTGATGTCTGGGAACAGTATGGGACTGGATGTGGGTGAGCAAACTGAAATTTATTCCAGATAAGATGGAAGTACTGTTGGTTGGGGGATCAGTTGATCCAGGGCTAGTCCTACAACCTATCTTGGAAGGGGTTGCACTCTCTTTTAAGACACCAGTTCGCAGCTTTGGCATACTCCATGACCCATCACTCCTTTTGAATGCACTAGGAGTGCTTTTTACCAGCTTAACCTGGTGTGCCATTTCCTGGCGAAGACTGAACCTGGCAGAACACTGAGCATATAACTCTGGGATTTTACCACCTTCATGTCTTCTTACCTTTTCGTTTCTGGACCCAGTTCAAGGTGCTGGTTCATACCTTTAAAGCCCTAATTGACCTGCGATATGGGTACTTTAAAGACTGCCTTCTCCCACGTGTTCCCTTCCGGACACCCCAGTCAACATCTGAGGTCCCACTCCATGTCGCCCACCCCACTGGCTGATACTTGGTGTATGATCATGAGAGAGGGCAGCAGGGCCGGCGTCAAGGGTAGGCATGGTTGGGCACCTGCCAAGGGCCCACACTCCAGCAGGGGCCCACTGACAAAAGCCCCTGGTAGTGAGGAGGAGGAGGAGGAGGAGGAGGAGGAGGAGATGCCACTGCCTGCTTGCTCCCTGGCTCTCTGCCTGTCAAGCAAGCAAGTGGTAGCAATGATGAGAAAGAGGAGGAGGAGCAAGAGCAGCTGGTGACAATGGCGGTGAGAAGGAGGACTCACTGAGGGAGGGGGGTATTTGAGAGTGTCTTGCCCAGTGCTTTTTTTCTGGAGAAAAGGGTACCGGAACTCTTGGATTACATTTCCTCGGGAGTAGATGGCGATTAAATTGTAATGCAATTAATAGAAGAAAAGGTGCTGGAACTCAGTTCCGGTGAGTTCCACCAGAAAAAAAGCCCTGGTCTTGCCCATGGGCCATCAACACCCTGGAGTTGGCAGTGCTCAGCCATGGCTCCAGTGCTTTCAGATGCCCTCCTCAAGGAGGACTGCCCGGCCCTAACATTATTAACATTTCCATGGTTGGTGAAAAGTTGACTTTTTCAAGAAGATTTGGATGGGGGGGGGGGAGTGATAGCTATTTCCGCCCCACTTAAGCTTTTCATCATTTGTGCCGCCTCTGTTGTTCTTCGGGGTTGTGTGAAGGACTGCAACCAGTCCTTTATCTCAAGAGGAGAGATCAAAGGCACCAAACTGCCAGCCTTGGCTCTGCTGTCCTGACACTGATTTTCTCAGGGCTTTGCCCTTGGTCTATACACTGGATTTGAGCACTGAACCACAGAGGAACTACACACACCGTGTGGGGTAGAACGAGGAAAGTTTATTTAAGGTAAACCAATTACAATAAAAGGTGGGAAATGAGGGGAGGGGAAAAGGTGGGGAGACACTTTGGTATACACAAGTAGAGCTACAAAACAACAAAACTAGTTCCTTTACTATATAAACACCCAGGCACTTACTCTTTGTCTGCGGGGTTGGTCTTCTTAGGGCCTGCCTCAGCAAAAGCCCTACTCTGTGCTCCTTCACGTCCAGAACAACAACCAAACCCAAAAGCCATGGCTGGCAGTATCGATTCCCCCCCCCCTCCTTTCAGTAGCCCAGCTGTCCTTGGCCAATCAGGATGAATTTCATCTGGGTTAGGCAGGGGAGGGGTGGCTCCTAGGTGTCAGAAGGGTGAATTCCTGACCATGACTAGAGTGCTTGGGGAACAGTTGCATGTGAATACATCGGAGACTCTGAGGTGGCTTAGAGCCATCAGAGGAACTATGTACATTTGCATGAGGTTCCCAGCCTCTGGCTGGGATTACACTTGTTTACATGTGTGTGGTGGAGAAGGACACCGAGACCCGGTCTGCTTTTCTTCACAGGTTGGATTTGGATCCAAGCCACAAGATGCCCACTGGTTTAGATTGTTTTAAAAGGTAATTGGATAAATTAATGAAGAATGGGTCTATCAATGGGCCTTAGCCATGATGGCTATATAGCACTTATGCCTCTGAATACCAGCTACTGGGGATAAACTGGGAGGATTCTAGCCACCCTTGGACCCAGCTGGTGGGCTTTCTGGAAGCATCCAGCTGACCACTGTTGGAAACAGGACACTGGCCTAGATGGACCCTTGGTTAACCCAGCAGGGCTTTTTGTATGTTCTTGTATAGAAAGAGTAAGGTCCCATCGCTGCATGTTTCTTTGCTTTTCAGTATTTCAAAATCTGGCACCAGCACTAATCACTTGTAGGAAAGATGGCAAAAAAACAAAAACAAATATTATGTAGCTCTCAGTGTTCTCCAAAGAGATTCATTTTAAGAAGAGCCAGTTGAACAGAATAAAGAATAGCACATTGTTCTCAGTAATGAGCACATGTGCACTCTTGGCTTATTGGCCTCAGAGGATGACAAAGGGAAAACAGAATAGGTAATCTTTTAATTGGACCAAATTTGGTTCAGATTCAAATTTCTGATCTTCATGGAACACTTCTTCAAGCAGAGTGATAAAATTACACTTGGAAACTGAAGTTTATGTGCTGTCTGGAGATTTGGGGTTCTGCTATGTCTCCTTTTCAACAAAACCAGGAGAAGCCATGAGTGTCTTAAACATGTCCCAGCCCAGGGCAGTCAGGGGCTGGATGAGCATGAATAAACTGAAGCTCAATCAAGAAGATAAGATGGAGGTGTTGATGGTGGAAGCTCCGAGTGATCTGGGAGTTTATTTATTTATTTATTATATTTATACCCCGCCTTTTTTCCTTCAAGGAACCCAAGGCGGCTTACATAATCCTCCTCCTCCTCCTCTCCATTTTATCCTCACAGCAACCCTGTGAGGTAGGTTAGGCGTCCCTTTTTTTATGGGGTTGCACTCCGCCCCTGAATTATCAGGTGCACAGTTGGGGGGGGGGTGTCTTGTAGACCTGACACTGCTTCTGACCTCAAACTTCAAATGGTGGCCACAGCAAGGATTTTATTTTAATTTTTTGCAAGAAAAAACAGGAGATACTATGAAAAATCAGAAGAGCAAAGGAAGAGGCAGGCCTTACAATCGCGCTAGAAAGCAGTAATTTATTTTATGAAGAAAGTCCAGTGTGTCTTCTTGACCCTAAGTCTGCCTCTGAGTCAAAGGGTATTCATGTGTCTAATTCTAGTATAGCAAAAAGAGATCTACTATCAACTGCTCTGTAGGGAGCATTCTAGGAGGGAGGGGGGAGGGAAAAGCAAGCAAAGACAACATCAGAGACTTGTTCCTACTCCAGCTGGGCTTCTTTTGTTTTAAGTGTGTGGTTTTTAATATATCCATTGCGTTTTATAACGTTGTGAGCCACTTTGAGGGGTCCAGTTGAAAAGCAGGCTATATATCTTTCTGTCCCACCTACATTGGAAGTACGTTTGGTGAAAACTCAAGAAAGGGCCTTCTTGGTGGCTGCTCCCAGGCTCTGGAACTCTTTGCCAAGAGAGGCCAATACAGCCCGTTCTCTGATTACCTTTTGCTGGCAGGCAATGAGGTTTCTATGCACACAGGACTTTGGCCTATACACTCATTTGTTATGGCCATCGTAAATATAGCACAATTGGTTAACTATCTTATACCCCATTGATGTCAATGGGTCTACCCTAAATATGACTAATAGCTTTTCTACATGAGGCATTTATTGCGCACTTGTCTCTCCTTACTCAAGATTGTTTATGGGTTCTTCAGAAGATGACGTGACCCGCCAGTTCTGCTTCTGTTTTTTTAAGAGCACTTTCACCTTTTTTTTTCCAGAGTGAGAAAATGGAATATTTGCAAAAGTGAAAGAAAAATGTATTTTCTTATTTATATAATTGCATTATTCTGCTACAGCACCGTGCCAACTAGAGCTTATGAAGTGGAAAAGCAGGAAAGGAAAAGTCCTTTGCGCAAGCCTCAACTCTCAAGTCTGTGATGAAACTGAAAGTAGATACAGTGGATTAACAGGCTCGTGTAGAAAGGCACTTAGTCGGAATCCAACTCTTTGTGTGTGTTTTTGTTGCTGAGCCATCTTGAGCACAATTTGGGGGAAGGTCAGGATACAAATTTAGCAAGCAGATAAGTGAAGATGCCTGCCAAATAAATAGCCAGCGTGAGCAGCAGCAGAGGCTCTGTTACTTAGTGCCCATCCCGTATGCATTTCAGCATCTCCATCCTGTGTGCAAGCCAAAATGGTAGTGAGTGTCTGAGGTGCCCAAGCCTCTGCTTCTGGGCTGATTTGGTTATAAATCCCTTTGCTTGTGTCTCAACTTATGCGTGAGTGAGTGTGTGAGCAGAGCCCACGCTACTGACACCCCTGGCCCAGGGCCAGCATCAAGGGTAGGCATGGTTGGGCAGCTGAGGGGGGTTCACACTGCAGCAGTGCCCACTGACAAGAGCCTGCTGGCGTTGCTCCTCCTCTTCACCATGGCAACCTGCTTGTTCACGTGCCACTGTCTTTGGCCCAGACAATGGTGGTGGTGAGGAGGGGGAGCAGGAGATGCTCACTGGCTCTCTGCCTGTCAAGCAAGCAAGTGGTAGCAGTGATGAGAAAGAGGAGGAGGAGCAAACACAGCTGGTGACAATGGTGGTGAGAAGGTAGCCCACTGAGGGAGGGGGCCCATTGAAGAGGTCTTGCCCAAGGGCGCTCAAAAAACTGGAGCCGGCAGTAACCTCCACCTGCTCAGTTAAAAATATGGCCCCAGTTAAAAATTACTTGCTAACTGAGGCTACTAGGGGACATAAGAACATAAGAAGAGCCATGCTGGAACAGACCGAGGGTCCATCTAGTCCAGCATTCTGTTCACACAGTGGCCAACCAGCTGCCCACAGGAAACCCACATGCAGGACATAAATGCAATACCACCCTCCTGCCCAAGTTCCCCAGCAACTGGTGCACATAGACATACTGCCTCTGATCCTGGAGGTAGCATAGAACCATCAGGACTAGTAGCCATTGATAGTCTTCTCCATGAATTTGTCCAATCCTCTTTTAAAGCAGCCCAAATTGGTGGCCATCACCAGGGATGTTGACGAGTCCTTGGTCTCGAGGACTCGACTCGTGAGTCGGACTGAGTCCCCCCTCTGACTCGAGTCTGACTCGAGTCTCAATATTTTTAATGGGACTCGAGACCAAGGACTCGTCAACATCCCTGGGCTGTGCCAGAAGGAGTGGAGAGGAGTGCGATCACCGGTGAAGAGCGCATGGAAGTGAGGCGCACCGCTGCTCGGCCACTATGGACAGCTACTAGGAGCGCAGCCCCAACGATGTGTTGAGATTTATTTTGATTGATGTGTTGTTGTGGGGGGTTAGGGTTAGGGTCAGACATTTTGGATTTGGCTGCCTCTGCCTGCCTGGTCTCTTCTTGACCAGTTCAACAGTTAAATTGTCCAAGACAAAGGGCACTGCCTGCCTGCTTTGGGGTTCCCTGCCTCCTCTGCCTGCCTGGTTGTTTGGGGTTTGTCTGCCTGGCCTGTTCTTGCCAAAATCAGTTGCAGAGTTTTGAAATAAAAAGGCACACTTGTGCCTAGAATTTAGTATTTAAGCCACACATCTGAAGTAGCCTTATTTTGTTGGGGGAAAACCTCATTGATTTTAATAGGGACTCGTGGAGTCAGTTTTGGGAGTGACTCGGGACCATTTTGGACCTCGGACTCGAGACGGGTCCAAAGACTCGTGACTCGAGAGCAAGGACTCTTCAACATCCCTGGCCATCACTACATCTTGTGGAAGTGAATTCCATAGTTTAACTATGTGCTGTGTGAAGAAGTACTTCCTTTTATCTGTCCTGAATCTCCCACCCACCAGCTTCATGGGATGACCCCGGGTTCTAGTATTATGAGAGAAGGAGAAAAATGTCTTCCTATCCACTTTCTCTACACCATGCATGATTATCATCTCTTCCCTTACTCTCCTTTTTTCTAAGCTAAATAATCCCAGCTGCTGTAACCTTTCTTTGTAGGGGAGTTACTCCAGCCCCTTGATCATTTTAGTTGCCCTTTTCTGCACTTTTTATAACTCTACAATATACTTTTTAGGTGTGGTGACCAGAACTGTAAACAGTATTCCAAGTGTGGTTGCACCATAGATTTGTATAAGGGCATTATGATCTTGGCAGTTTTATTTTCAGTTCCTTTCCTAATTATGCCTAACATGAAGTTTGCCTTTTTTCACAGCAGCCACACACTGGGTCGACATTTCCCTTGAGCTGTCCACCACAACCCCAAGATCTCTTTCTTGGTCAGTCACCGCTAGCTCAGATCCCATCAGATTATACTTGAAGTTGGGATTTTTCGCCCCAATGTGCATTACTTGACACTTGCTTACATTGAACTTCATTTGCCATTTTGATGCCCATTCTCCCAGCTTGGAGAGATCCTTTTGGCGCTCCTCACAATCCCTTTTCGTTTTCACCACTCGAAATAATTTGGTGTCATCAGAAAACTTGGCCACTTTACTGCTCACTCCTGATTCCAGATCATTTGTGAATAAGAGCTAGAGGTGAGCCAGGGAAGAGCTAGAGAGGGTGAGCCAGATCTTTCCAGCTGCAGCTCAAGCCAAAAGAAGTGGGAAGGTCTTTGGCCACCCTGCTAAGCACAGCAGTGAATCAGGCTCAGATGGGAGAACGGAAAGGACTGCTGGATGGGAAGGATGACCAAGCCTGCAGGTGGCGTGGGGCCACAGTTAGTAAAGGACGGGGAGAATAGCCAGAGCGGAGGAGAGCTTGTGAGACGTTCCAGTGAATGTGGGTGGGGATATTTTGGGTGCTGGGAACAACCCTGAAGAGTACATGGTTGGAATGCTCTGTCAAGAGCGAGGGTTGTAAGCAGTGCCAGCTCCAGGTTTTTTAAGCCCCTTGGGCAAGACATCCTCAATGGGCCCCCTCCTCCCCCAGTGAGTCCACCTTCTCACCGCCATTGTCACCGTCTGCTCTTGCTCCTCCTCCTCTTTCTCATCATCGCTACCACTTGCTTGCTTGACAGGCAGAGAGCCAGGGAGCAAGCAGGCAGTGGCATCTCCTGCTCCTCCTTCTCATCACCACCGTTGTCTGGGCCAGAGTGAGAGGCAGGTGAACAAGCAGGCTGCAATGGTGAAGAGGAGGAGCAAGGCCAGGGGGCTCTTGTCAGTGGGCCCCTGCTGGGCTGTGAATCCTCAGCAAGTGCCCAGCCATACCTACCCTTGACGCCAGTGATGGTTGTAAGCTCCCTGCATCCCTGCTGTAATTTGAGGCCAGAACAAGGACCAGTGGGCAGCAAGGGCATTCTCCCTCACTGAGCCCAGGGAGTAGACATTCACAGCCATCAATTACTCAAACAGCCAGCAAAATCAACTAAAATGCCACAAAGGTGTGCGTGTTTGAGTTCTCCAGAACTCTTCATCAAGCTAGATCAGGGCTCTCCAACCTTGGGTCCCCAGATGTTGCTGGCCTATAGCTCCCAGCATACCCAGCCAGCATGGCTAATGGCAAGGGATTCTGGGAGCTGTAGTCCAGCAACATCTGGGAATCCAAGGTTGGAGAGCCCTGAGCTAGATGGTACAAAAAAGCATTTTGGTTGATCCTCATGAAATTATTGTTCCACTGTGGATTTTGGATCATTTCAGCAGTCTACTGTGGAAATGGGTTCACCATCCATTTTACACGCAAATAACCTCCTTCCAAGGATCAGGCTTGGGGTTAACCTAGTTCTTCTAGTTTAGAGCAATAGCTGGATTTGCACAGTGCTGATTGGCTGACCTTGTCACGGAACCACCAAATATCTCCCCTATCCGAGCAGGTTTCAAACTAAATAAAAGATGTGAAAAAGCTTTTAACAAAAATACAAACGCTGAGCAAATCCAATAGTGGACAAACGTACAAGGCACTGGCGGGGGTGGGGGGCATAAAGTGTGCAGCCTCTCTGAAGCACTGGGGAGCTGTTTTTTGATCTGAAAGTTGTAAATGTGGCAATGAAGGAATGGCACAGGTGGGCAGCAGGGCTTGGTTGCAGCTGAACAACCCACTCCTCTTTGATCAGCCTAGTTGTGTTTTAAAGATGACACACTTCACGGTCCCTCCCTCGATATAGATTGAAAGCTTTCTTTTTCTTTTTCTTTTACAATTGCAAGAGGTTTGTTTCCACTGAGAAGCATTCCAGTCTGGCCAACGGATGCAGCTTTTCTTTTGATTAAATTTGTTATGAGGCCTTTGCTAAGCATTATGTTTGCCAGCTTGTCTGTGAGTTTCTGAGAAAAGTCAAAAGTCCAGGTCAAATGGGAAGTGATCATCAGCAAACACCAGATCAATGAAATCTGTAGGATGATGGAAAGGAGTCAGACTGAAGCCCAAGAAGGTGGTACATAATATATATCTATATCTATATCTATATATATACAGCATACACACACACATGCTGAAGCTAACAAAAAAAAATTATAGCGAGAAAAGGGAAACATGGCTCCATAAAAATACCCAGGTAGAGAAAGTCCATGTCTATGGCAGATGGTTGGTCTGCATAGATAATTTTTTATCATCGGTGCAGGAATTAAATTATGTGAACTTGCAAACAGTAGAATCCATGGGTAGAATTCAAAGAGAAAGCTCTTGTATAGGCATCCACAAAGGGAGAAGCCAGCTCCTATTTCTCCTGTGGCTGCATAGCCTCACACATTATCAAATGCTGATCTAGGAGGTCCCCTGAACTTCAGAAGCGGCTTTTGGGCGGAGGGGTGCTAGGCTCTGTGGTAAGAAGGGAGGACCTGAATATCTGAGTGTACAGGCAGAACACAGCACGTGGCTTTTGGGATTCTTGACAACTTAACTAAGAGCCTTGGGAGGGAAATACACATACACACATATTCACACACTCTGCTTGAACTGGACCACAGGGTGCTGGTTGGCCAGCTGCCCCCAGCCCAGAGGGCCTCCAAATGTCAGCACTGGTCACTGCAATGGTGTGTGTGATCTTTAAACAGGGGTTGGGCACCCTGCAGAGTGAAGCCCCAGGAGTGCATGTCATCTTATTTACTTTATTTATCCTACCTTCTTTCCTCTTGCGAGGAACCCAAGGCAACCTACATGGACCTCCTCCTCTCCATTATATCCTCACAACAACCCTGTGAGGTAGGTTAGGCTGAGTCAGTGACAGACTAGTCACCCAATGGGCTACATGGCTGAGTGGGGACTAGAACACAGAGCTCCCAAATCCCAGTCCAACCCTCTAACCACTATGCCATGCTGCCTCTTTTCATTCCCCAAAGGGCTTCTGGACCAATGTATGTCCAAAAGTCCTCTGCAGCAAACCTACACCTTTCATTTGTTGACCCAAGAATAATAGTCCTGTTTGTAAGCAGTGTCCCGTCCATGTCCCTTCACTTGCACTGATACAGTCCTGCATAAGCTGAACACAGCCCACCTGGTCATGAGTTGGGGCCTACCAAGTGTACGCACGCACGCACGCACGCACGCACGCACGCACCTGTTTTTGTAGTTACAGGCAGGCAGCAAAACAGAAAGCCTGTCAAACCCCTAGGAGGCTGCCACACAAGGCTAGCAGGTTGTGCTAGGCTCGACAGGTCACAAGTTGTAAAGTATTAATGGGGAAAAAAATTAAGGCTACAACACTGGGTACACTTAGGAGTAAGCCCCACTGAGCTGACTGGGGCTTCTGAGTAGACATGCATAGGGGTGTGCTGTAAATATGCTACTGAATCCTGAGACAGACAGACAACTATTCTGTGGGCGGGAAGTGTCCCCCAAGGATTTGGGATGCGGCACCTGCCTTTTAACGTTCCATTTTTAAACACTGGACGGTGGGTAAATCTTAACCAGGACTTTTACTTTTAAGTCTGTCTCTGGGATTCAGCAAATGGGTGCCAAGTGCTAATGCATTTTGCATTCTTCCTCCGTATCAGGAAATTTGAGCCTGCCAAGTTTCAGCTAAAACTGCTGATGCCAAGAGGACTGGCAACGCATAAATATGCTGAGCAACCAAGTGCTCAGATCTATCCATCCTCCAGTCTGAGGAGTATTTGGTCACAGAGGTCAGACCTGCAGCAGGTATAACTGGAGACAACACTCAACAGCCTGTCAGTGCAAGGAGGCAACAGCTTGTCACAGAGAAAATACATGACCAAGAGAGCAACAAGCTGTTCAAATAGGCGCCCACCTTCTGGTACGTGAGCCTGCTCCGTGTTGCTACAAAAATGTATATTCCTTCCTTCATGCCCCTGATTTTGTGTGCACTGATAGGAGCATGTTACCATCAAGCATCTACAAGTGTACTGTTGCCAGCTTTTTTTTCCCCCTGGCAAGGCTCCTGTGTTTTTTGTTTTGTTTTATTAACATCTGGGTAACAAGCACAAATTCAGCTGGTGATATTTTTTTTTTACCCCCACCCCACCCTTTTTGCTGTACTCTGCAGGCTGGGAAAGGCAACATCAGCTGCACTTCTGCTTGCCATGGGTCAGGGCTAGCCTGCGGGCAGCTCGCAATGTGGGATCTTCAACCCAGGGTCCCTGCAATCAGGATCGAGAGCTTCAGCAGGCGGGAGGTTCTGCCCTGCTGACCAGGCAGTGGCAAAAGGCCAAAGCATAGTGTTGAGGGTCAATCCAGACAGAGGCCTCATAATGCATGCCAATCTCAGGCCTATATCACATACCCCCTATTTCCTCTGCTGTGCCTGAAGAGGACTCAGGGGCCCCAGTGTTCCCAGTCCCAAGTGGTTTGGACCCTGAGATACCCAGTTCAAGTCCCTGAGCATCTGACAGCATGCAGGTATGAAAGGCCGGGGGGGGGGGATCATACCTGTTTTTGCCCCTGCATAGTCAGCCCTCACTCCTCCAGGAACCATTCAGACATTATCGGAGCACATAGATGCTGCCTCTCCATAGCTGGTTCCAGTGGTGCTAGATAACATCTGCAAAGAGCTGTGGATCAGGAAAATGATGGGGTTCTTTTCCACACCAGGGCACCTTCCACATCCTGGCCCAGCCAGCAATGAAAAGAAACAACGTCATCTAAATGACGTGGTGGCTCCTTAAAGAACTTAACGAAGTGGCATGGCCACATGAAAACAGCTCCAGTAATATGAATCATGCACCCCATGCTCAGATGAGAGTGTTGGACTGGGACTCGGGAGATCTGGGTTCTAGTCCCCGCTCAGCCATGAAACTCACTGGGTGACTTTGGGCCAGTCACTGACTCTCAGCCTAACCTACCTCACAGGGTTGCTGTGAGGATAAAATGGAGAGGAGGAGGAGGATTATGTAAACCGCCTTGGGTTCCTTGCAGGAAAAAAGGCGGGGTATAAATATAATAAATAAATAAATAAATTCTTTCTAAGACCTCCTCTCCATGTACCTTTCGCAGTGCGCTTGCCCCTACACTGGGATTTGTGTGAAAGATTTCCTCCTATGTGGCTTGGCTTTCTGGCATGGGTACAAGTGGCATAAGCATCAGCACCCAGCCCCTTGGGCAAGGCCTGTCGCTTGAGCGGTTTGTAAACATGCCAGGAAGCAGAACCACTTGGATAAAAGTCTTGACAAATATGTAGCCCGGCCTGGGAGGAGCTGTGGAAGCAACCAGACGGACACTGGAGAAGAAAACCACAGACTTTACTGCATTCTGGTGTTAATGTTCACGCATTAATTATATGAGCAATCTATATTAATAATTTATACTAAATATTAGTATAAAAATTTATTGCAAGATGACCCAACTGGGTAATTCCTCTTACTGATTAGTATTCATTCAACACTATGTTTTCTCAGTTGTTCTGTTGCTAAAACGGCTTCCTATCTTATTAAGGCAATCTAAAGATGATGCTTCTGTTATAGGCTCAGTCTTTTGTGGAAGGGTTTCTGGGTTGCTGTTGTTTTTCCCAAGCTTGAGTCAAGGGCCCATTGTCTTTTAACATCATTCTCTAAACACCAGAGTCCAAAACTCCTGAGCTGTGAAATTTCTGTTCCTTTCTACCAGCTTCCGCAGTGCATGAGCTTCTCTCTTGGACTGTTCAAAGCTGGGTATCCACATCTCCCGCAGAGCAGTTCTGTGCACATTTGGAGACGGAAAAACAAATGCTTGAGGTTTGGGGCAGCTCAGGTGGCTAGCTTCTGCGTTCCACCTCCTTGGTAACATTCCCTGGCAAAAGACAGAGAAACACAATCTGTTGTATTAACCACCATGTAGTACTTGAGATGTGGGGATGAATATACTCCCCCTTCCACTAAAATAGGGAAACAATCTTTAGCCTTCCAGGCTGGGGCTTCCCTTTTAACTCCAACCTACAATATGGAATTCACTTTTCTTTCTTTTCCCCCCCTCTTTCTCAAGGCTCAGTGAATGGCCCAGGAATCCCTTATAGCACAGAACTGCAGAAACTGATCAGTAACCTAGACAGAAGGTTTGACATTCCTAATGTCATCAAAGAGTAAGATATAATTATAATAATTAAATATTTTAAATATTATTTTCTCTATCTCTCTGGAATTCCCCCCCCCCCCGCTCTTTCCCTGCGCTCTCTTTCTCTTAAAAATAGTAAAGAGAAAATTATGGTTGCATCACTGGTGCAATGCATTTCAAAGCTCATATGTATATAACCTCTTATCTAGTCCCCAAAAGGTAGCACACAACAATGGTTAGAAATACATCTAAATACAGCCCACACCTTTTAACAGAGACATCACAAGGGCACCTTGATCAAGTCACACACTGTCTGGGTTTAGACAACAAGATAACCCACTGAAGGGTTGAGTATGAGTTGAGTATTGTTGTTGAACTGTGGGTTGTTGTTGAAACAACAACGTGGTTATTGTGTTCTCTGAATGCAGCTGTGCTAACAAGCCATGACTTGTTAACCACAAACAACCCATGAAGAGAACCCATGATTTGTTGCTGGGTTGTTCACTGTGGTTTGTTATCTCAGCTGGGTTCAGACAACAGGATAACCCAGGTTTCAACAACCACCCACGGTTCAACGATAACCCATACTCAACCTTTGAGTGTGGGTTATCATGTTGTCTGAACCCGGTCACTATAGAGTAAGATTTACCAGTTCACTCAGTACAGCTCCTGAAGATTAAAACATGCTAAATGCATTTAGATCCAAACGGAATGAATGGCAGCCAGTAATGCCACCAAGAGAGACATGGATAAAAAATACCTGCCATTCTTTAATATTATGAAGCTGCAGTGAATGAACCTGTAAACATTATTATAAAGCACTAGACTTTACTGAAGTGGTTCTGTGATATTGTTATTACTATTTAATAAAATGTGGACTATATCGTAATAGCAGTCTCAATTCTCTGAGTACCAGTCCTTCTATAGCCAAAATGGCACCATCCACGCACAAGAGGCACGGGAGAACCCCAACTTTTGCAGAAGTACAAAAAGTCTTTAGGGGGGGGGGAAACAAAACAGCCCAATGAAGACTGAGCATGGTCAGTGACCACAAAATGCTTGCTGACTGATGTTGGGGTGGGGAAGGAAAACCAGCTGGTTGGGGGAACGGAATGTCCTGAAAAAGAGCACTCTGCACTGCAACATTTGGTTGCAGATACACTTGTATAGATCTAAGCAGTTTGTTGTGAACAACCCACTTTGAGAATAGAATCCAGTTGTAGGTCATGACAACTGGATTCTATTGTACTGACTTCTCAGTGCAAAGTCTGGTGATTTATTTCCCTTTGCGAGTGTATGTTAACTGGATAGGAGTTGAACTCACAGAATATGGGGCCTATTTGAGTCTTCTGAAGTAGAAAGGGGAGGACAGCACCAAAAATCATCCTGTCCCCCATCAGAGAGAGAGAGAGAGAGAGCGCTTTGCCTCTTCTTCTCCCCACTTTTTTTCAGTTTTCCTCCTACCACAACTGTTTCACTAGCGTATTTAGTGTTCCAATTTTAAATGTTATTGAGATGTTGCTTCTTTAAATCTGTCCATTGCATTTTATTGTATTGCTTGAATGTTGTATTTGTATTAACCTCTGTAAGCCGCTGGGGGCTTTTTTGGTCAAAAGGTGGCACAGACATAATCAATAACATAACATCCGCCTTCCCTGGGAGCTCTCCTTGCTTCTGCCCCTGCCTCGTTAACCAGAACTTGTACTTCAGAACTGCTACAGACCTACTCCACTTGAAGGTCTCTCCATGGAGCGAGCCTGGCTTAGCAGCACTGTGGGCCAGGATGGAGCAGGGCAGACACACTTAAAATTACCTTTGCTTGCCTCCTGATATTTTCCCATGTTCTAGTGCAGACCATGCACTCAAAAGCATCTATGTAATTGTCCTTCATGATGTCTTGCACTCCCCACGTGCGTTCCTTGATAGCAGCAAGCAGTCGTTTGTTGGAGACGTCACCTTTCAGCTTCCATTCGAGGTAGGTCTCGTATTCCTTGTCATCTGTATCCAAAGCGTTGACATAGTGTGCCAGGGCCTTGGGGCCTGAAAATCCTGTGACCAGAATTGCGCTCTTATTGCTCGGAAGCCAGTCTTCAATGCTAGGAGAGCCATAATAAACAGGTACCACTCCCAGCTTCAGTGGCCTCCAGAGCTTTTCAGTGATGTAATCTCCACAGACGGCATTCTCAAAAGCAAGGACAAATTTGTACTGAGCAAGTATCTGGTAGAAGTTATCGCTGTCCATGGAGGCTGGGTTTTTGAGATGCTCAGGAAGATCTCTGTTGTGCAAGCAGGCCCCATAGGAGTCCACCTCAATATGGTCCATCAGCTCCTTTACGTAGCTGTCCCGGTCAGAGGGAGGATCGCAGTCTGACTGTATATACACAAGTGGTGCAAGTCTCTTCCTCAAGCGATTTTTTTGGGGCAAAGAAACCATGTATCTCAGGGACTTTAAGGCCTCAGTACTTTCAAGGTACTGGGTGGTGAGCGGAAGGTGTGAGTGGCGGCTGAAAGTGGCCGTGTGGTTGAACAGAGTGATAGCAGGTCTCTGGAAAAGCTTGTAATTGTTTTTGGGTGACTCCTCGTGGAAAAGGGCCCAGTCGTGGTGGTCTTTACGAGGGAGAGGTAAGCCATCTATGCTGAAGTCAGTACCTAGATGTTAACAAATACAAACAGAAAAAAATACTTACACCTTAATTAAGGAAACACAGGAAATTTTGATTCAATCTGGCCGTGCTTCCCTGAACGGTATGAATGGCACAGTACCAAGGCAGTGACTGGGTTCAGACAACACAATAACCCACACTCAAGGGTTAAGTATGAGTTGAGTGTGGGTTGTTGTTGAACTGTGGATTGTTGCTGAAACGAGGGTTATCGTGTTGTCTGAATCCAGCTGAGATAACAAACCATGGTGAACAACCCACAGTTCACAACCCAACAAACCATGGGTTCTCTTCATGGCTTGTTAGCACAGCTGGGTTCAGACAACACAATAACCCACGGTTCAACATCAACCCTCACTCAACCCATATTCAACCCTTGAGTTGTCTGAACTCAGTCAGTGTGACAGTCACCAGCTCCCTGCCCCACCAAACAGTCTCCCCATGGTTAGTCTCACAGCACCTTAGGGCACAATCCTATGCATGTTTAGACAGAAAAACATCCTACAACTCCCAGCATCACCCAGCCAGCATGCTGGCTGGGGAACACTGGGAGTTGTAGGACTTTTTTCTTAACATGCATAGGATTGTGCCCTTAGTAACACAAGAAAACACTGCAAAATGTACATGAGTACTACCCATGTTGCAGTGTGGAGCAGGATGTCCTACAACTCCCAGCTAGCTGGCTGTACCCAATTCCAAGATACTCTATTCCAGTGTTCTCCAACCTTGGATCCCCAGATGTTTTTGGCCTACAACTCCCAGCATGCCCCAGCCAGCTACGCTGGGAGTTGTAGGCCAAAAACATCTGGGGACCTAAGGTTGGAGAACACTGCTCTATTCCTTTCTTGCTCTCCCCCACCCCTAGTTTTTCGTCCGTCCCCCCCACATGCATGCATGTCAACCAGCATGTCAAACAGTCAACCAGCATTCCATGGTCACTGAATATGCTTAGTCCTCACTGAGCTATTTTGGGGGTTCTCCCTCACCCCGCAAGGGCTTTTCCCCTAAGGATTCTTTGTACTTCTGCAAACCTTGGACTTCCCCCAAGCCTGCTGACACCTCCCCTCTTGTGTGTGGATGGTGCCATTTTGACTACGTAAGGATCCACACAGTGTTTAGAGAATGAGTTTGCTATTGGTATACTGTACCACTAGGTTTATGCTGATCAAACTAACTGCTCAGTGCAACTCCAACAAAGTGCAGAGTTTCATACATTACTGAGGTGACACGGAGCTGAATCATGGTGCAGATGTGGGACCAAACCATGAATGGGGGAGTGGTCTTCCAGCAGCTACTATGCCACGTCAGTAACATGAAAATCAGACTCTAAGGCTGTAATCCTATATACACTTATTTGGGAGCAAGCCGCATGTAACTTAGTTGAACTTACTTTTGAACTTACGGTATATGCCTAGGGAATTGGCATGCTACACTATGAACATGATTAAGGGCGCAGTCCTATGTTTAGACAGAAAAAAGTCCTACTACAACTCCCAGCATTCCCTAGCCAGCTTTGGAATTCTGTCTAAACCTGCATATGATTGCACTCTAAGAGGACTATGCTAGTTTTGCATTTTTGTGGACTTCATTACACATTGTAGGACAGAAAATGCTGTGACAGGTACCTTTAGTCTGCTATAGAGAAAGGATGCTATACATTCTGGAAAAACACAATCAAACGTAATTTCTTTAGACTTCCAAGATTCAGATCTATCTAAGTAATATATGGTTTTGTATTATGAAGGAATGTTCTTCAGACAAGTATTTAAAAAGCACAGATCAGAAGAGAGATATAACAAAGGAAGTTCATGATTGACTGCCAAAATAATTAATCACACAATATCACCAGGTCCAGGGAAATATGAAACTGGTTTCCAAACCTTCAGGCTTCAAGAATACAGCTGTGGTTATCTACTTTTCTTCAGTACTTCTTAGCACTGGATTTACTCGAGTGGCATCCATTAGGGCTGATTAGCATATTTTTAAAGAGAGTAATGGTGCAATCCTATACACACTTACTTAGGAGCATGTTCCACTGAACTCAGTGAGACTTACTTCTGAGTAGACATGCATAGGATTGTGCTGTAACTTAAGACTGCTAACCTATACCCACCCACCTGGAAGTACAAGCCATTGAACTCAATGGAAATTACTTGTGAGTAGACCTGATAGGATTGTGCTATAATTCTGCATGTTTTGACTTTGATTTCAGAAACTGGGGCTTTTGCAAAATAACTCAGTGCAGCAAGATTTACAATGCACAGTCCAGAGAAACACTGGATATAGTATAGAAAACTATTTTAAACTGGGAAACTATGATGACCCTAGACTGGACACTTCTGCTTCAGGGTGATATATTAAAAAAAAAAATAGGGTGCGGCTCTTGCTGAGAAAAAAAGTAAGCAGGCCCCAGTTGACTAATGAAGAAGATAAAGAATATGTAAACAGAAGCCTATAGAAGTAGACTTTCAAGGTGAAAGTGCTGAGATGACTGATTGATTTGATATGACACAATTAATCTTAGCTGAAAGACAATCTGTCTTTAAGGATGGAAGGGATGATAAGAATGTACTTCAGACCAGAATAAGATAGAGAAGCATTAATAGGATTATGATGAGGAAAGACACAACAAAATTGCCATTATGAGCACATTTCAAATTTTGAAGTATTAAGCAGGATATCCATCATGTGTGACAAAATAAGGAATGACGGGGTCAGGGATGGGCAGCATATTGGCCACCTGCATGCCTGCTTACCTTTTGTATGCCCTGTAGGTATTTGCCAAGAGGTGTGTGTGTGTGTGTGTGTGTTTGTTTTAAGTAGCTAGTCCTTATTGTTGCAGAGAGAGGTTTTAAATTGTAATGACAAAAAATACCAAAACTTTAGAAACCAGGAGTCCAGTGAAAAGAAATCCAAGTTCATTGGTTGTGATCCAGGAGCTCTAATGCATGAGCCCTATATGCACAGATAATTCCTTCTGAGTAAGAGAAAACTCAGCCCATACCAGCTGGGGAACTCCTATGCCCATGTGTAGTGCTTCTCTTCATATGAAAAGACCCTGTGAGCTTGGTACTTGGTATAATGGTTATTAATTCTGACCCAGTATTGACTAATAACCCAGTATTAAATATTTTGTATAGAAATACCCACTGAACTCAGCTGTGTCCGAATGAGAGGTTTCAAGTTTCAACAACTATTCAAATAAATAAATAAATAAATAAATTTGCCCCTCTTACCTCTCCCCTGCTGAATCTTTGATGCTTTTTAAATTTGGGGTGGGGGTGGGGTGTTTAAAAGCACAGTCAGTTTGGCAGGAAAGGTTATTGATATGCAAACTAGACTTAAAAGCAAGCCCTGCCAGGTTTTAGATTTCAAGATATTTAGGATCAGAGAGTGTGAAAAAGCCACAATCCTAGAAACATAGATTTGGAAGTAACTCAATGACCGGTTTGGTTGTCACACTAAAGCCTAGGTTAGCTGCTAAATTGTAACACTGGGATGCTGAACTTCAAGCTCCTGGGCCAAATCCAGCCTGCCTGAGGTCCCAACCCAGCCCTCTGGGGTTTTCCATATGGCCACGCCCCATTCCCCCTGCCACTGAACATTTGGTGGTTTCCTGGCTTTTTTACGGTTTTGTTCCCATTCTAAAAGGTTGAAATGCCTCTCCCAAGGTTTAGTTACTGGCAGGAAGAGTTTTAAGCTAAAAGATACTGGGGTTTTTTGGTTCTGCCCCCATTAACCTTTTGCCTCAACCACCAGAGGCAGTGTTAGGGGGCAGTCCACTAGGGCTAGAGCCCCAAAATCTTTCATTTGGAGCCCTCTGGGAGCCATCTGCCCCACCACCCTGCTGTCCATGGGGACTTGCTGAAATAAAGGTACAGGGGCCCTCTCCTGCATCTGATCTGATCCCCCTGCATCTGATCTGATCCCCCTGGACTAGCTGGCTTTTTGTCCACATGTGCAGCACATGATGCGCTTCACCTCCTGCTGCCCCCCCAAAAAATCTTTCTGCCTGCGGCTCTTTTCTAAAACCAAATGCCCTCCTCTCTCCTCCTATCCATACATCCCTTTTAACAAATAGGGGTGTCCTTAGAAGACAGGGTCCTTTAAAGACACCCACAGAGAGAGAGAGAGAGAGAGAGAGAGAGAGAGAGAGAGAGAGAGTTTAGAGCATATGTAAACTAGCATATTCAAATTTGTGCGTATTTTTGTCCTGTGGGCCTGAGCCATGGGTCCTTTCAGTACCTAGCACCACCCCTGTTGCCCACCACTGGAATATGGCCCCTGAGAGCTTCTCCAAAATTGAATTCAGCCTTTGGGCTGAAAGAGGACACAGCAAGCTCAGTGATCACAGAATGCTGACTATTGGGAGGAAAAATGAAAAACTGGTAAAGAGGGGAAACGGAATGGAATGGCTGGAATCCTGAACAGCACTACTCCAAACTGCCACATTTTGCATCGGGCCCACTTGTTTTCTCTATTGGAGCTTGACAACCACAGTACAGGGGTAGTAACAGTAATTTAGTATCTTGAAAAATAAAACTAACCAGCCCCTTACCATAAAACAGAAATGCTTTTGTCATAGGATGGTGCTGATAGGTCCTGTTGATAGTAAAGAAACAAGCATCCTCTCCACACTGACCAAGCCGCCCAGTCTCTCCTGTCAGTGGAGACCACCACAGCAAGATGGGGTGTCTGTCTCTGTTCAACATTCTCTTTGTTTTGCTGTAAAGTTCTGGTTTCTTTATGAACAGATGGGCAAATTTCTGCAACTCTTCCCCTTTGAATGCGTTATTGTGTGAAATGGAGCTTTTAATCGTCATCCTTTCAGACTTGCCAAGTTCTACAACCACCTTTTGGAGGAAAAGAAGAATCCATCATTATTAAACCTGGCATGAACACCTCTTTCTGTATAATAGAGCATGCATTGATACCAGCTTAAAGTGAAGAAAACAATAGGCCCTGAACTCTCCAATATTTCGTTCTACTTCGGCCAATAGGACTGTAGTTGGGAATGTTATTTTACGATTGTGGCCTTCTGTGATTCATGATGTTGGGTTGGTTGGACTATTGTTCTAATAATTAATCATGAGTAGGGCTCCCAACTTTTCAAGCAACCACTGTAGCTGTGTCTTTACTGCAGGGATGCACAGCCTTTTCAGCCCTGAGGGCTGCATCTGATAATGGCACAGGGGTCACGCACATGCACATACGCATATGCGCACACAGTGATCCTGATACATATTGCTGGGGGAGGGAGTGAAGAGCCTTGTGATACAGATTGCTTCCCCACCCCCACCCCGCTGGTGCTTTACCAGCGAGGCAAGAGTGATCAGCAACAGGATTGCTGGGGAATGGAATTCAGTGGTGGCAAGCGGGTGGGGGGGGCACCCATGGAAGACCTCAATTAAGGCTTTGAAGGGCCTGTATGTGGCTGCTGGGCAAGGGTTGTGCAACCCTTCTTTATTGGGTCAGCCAGGTAGGGTGCCAGCAAATCACTGCTTTTTCTCCAAAATAAAAAGCATCCAGGCTAAGCACACTTGTTTAAACACATAAGTAACATCACGTGCAGTTTGGCCTTTAGTATACCGGTACTCCTGATGTCGCTTCATGTCAACAGCCTTCTAGTAGTACACTCATTCCCTTTAAGACCAGCTGCTACATACAGCGATCCTATTCCTTCTCTTCCTTCTGCCATTTTTAATTTATCCACTGCTAACTCCTTTCCTTGAAGATCTGTAGTACCTGAAGGGTGACAAGAAGAAAAAAGATGGCCATAACGCAGAAGCAGGAGGCCCAAAATCTCTTCTTCCTGATTGCATTCATGCCTTATGTTTAGGCATACAAAGCACACATAGCTTGTCCTAGATTATTTAACATGCTCCACATATAGTCCTACTGCAGTTTCCTTTTAAGGCCTGGTCTTTCTCCATTGCCACCAATGATGAGGGAAGAGATGCCATCAACAGCAGTGGTCCAAACTTGAGTGGATTTCTGATCTGCTATCAGTGCAGCTTCTTGAAACAAGGATATCTTAGTAGCGAATACATCTGCTAAATCAAAACATATAGTTCAGAGGCATGTTTCACAGACATTACTGCAGTCAAGAAAAACAAAACAAGTTCACTTTACAGCAAAAGAAATTTGGACACAAATATATTTAAGAACATAAGAAGGGCCACACTGGATCAGACCAAGGGTCCATCTAGTCCAGCATTCTGTCCACACAGTGCCCAACCAGCTGCCCACGCGATAGTTAGCAGGGATGGGGACTCGGACTCGAGGACTCGACTCGTGAGTCGGACTGAGTCCCCCCTCTGACTCGACTCGGACTCGAGTCCCAATATTTTTAATGGGACTCGAGACTCGACTCGGGACTCGAGACCAAGGACTTGTCAACATCCCTGGGCTGTTGACGAGTCTTCTGGCTGTGCCAGAAGGAGCGCGATCACCGGTGAAGAGCGCATGGAAGCGAGGAGCGCCGCTGCTCGGCCACTATGGACAGCTACCAGGAGCGCAGCCCCAACGATGTGTTGAGATTTATTTTGATGTGTTGTTGTGGGGGGTTAGGGTTAGGGTCAGACATTTTGGGTTTGGCTGCCTCAGCCTGCCTGTCTGGGGTTCCCAGCCTCCTCTGCCTGCCTGGTCTCTTCTTGACCTGTTCAACAGTTGAATTGTCCAAGACAAAGGCCTCTGCCTGCCTGCTTTGGGGTTCCCTGCCTCCTCTGCCTGCCTGGTTATTTTGGGTTTGTCTGCCTGGTCTGTTCTTGCCAAAATCAGTTGCAGAGTTTTGAAATAAAAAGGCACACTTGTGCCTAGAATTTATTTAAGCCACACATCTGAAGTAGCCTTATTTTGTTGGGGGGAAACCCCATTGATTTTAATAGGGACTCGTGGAGTCAGTTTTGGGAGTGACTCAGGACTCGTGACTCGTGAGTCACCATTTTGGACCAAGGACTCGGACTCGAGACTCGGGTCCAAAGACTCGTGACTCGACTCGACACTCGAGACCAAGGACTCTTCAACATCCCTGATAGTTAGTTACAACCAGGGCTGTCTGTTCTGTGATTCCACGCAAGTACAATGCAGGATAGAATTTCATTTTGGGAATGGAATTCAGCAATGTGAGAACCTTGGCTTTCCTTATATATAAAGAAAACAAGTTTCTAGTCCTTATGACTATGGGGACAGACTTCAAAGTATGTGGGCAATATGCTTGTTCCTGTGAATAGCAAAAGCAGAGTAAGTTATGCTGCATTAAAAAAAACATGCAGTTTCCCTGCCATTTGCATAATGTATATATTATGCAAATAGGATTTGTTTACAAGTTACATGATAGATAAATTTTATTTCAGTCACAGACCAGAGATGCAAGACAGAACAATAACAGAGCAATAAAATCAATACAAATATAAAAGCAATAAAAACATATAAGGTAAGGTAAACCTTAACCGTTAATTTTTTTTTTATTTTTTTAAATAGTTACATGTTAACCAAAACAACCACCTTTCTGAAACTGTATTTTATTAGAACTGGTTTTATTTAAAATTGTTTACATTTAATATGATTTTATTAATATGTTTGTATTATGCTGCAAGCCACCTTGAAAATACTGATTTTGAAAGGTGGATAAGAAACAATTTATTTAAATAATAAATAATAAATAAAATAACAAATTGGGGACAAATTTTGGCTGTCTTTAGTTTTTTTTGTTTAAGTGCAAAGTACACACAGTCCTGGTAATAAGAACAAATTTACTGTTACTGTGGTGCATGCAGATGTAATACGATTAAGAGACTGGGACACAGAATTATGCACTCTATCAATGAAACATTTTTTTTCTCAGTTAAGGGATACATTGGTAGTAATGATAACTATCATTAATTAAGGTTTACAAGGTTCCCTGCTGAATGCTTGCAGGGGAAGTAAGGAGATTATGTTTGGAAGCTTCCAGAAGCCGGGTTGCCAACTTTGTTTTTTCCTGGCCTTGAACAGACAAGCAGAAATTGTCAATGAAGCTGTTCCTGACAGAACCTAAAATAATAGGTAATGCTGTTCCCATCAGCCTTCTGGACAGCAAAATAAAGTTGATAACCTTAATTGAAACTAATTGAAATCCCCTAGCATGTTTTCCCTTCCCTTTATTTATTTCTACTTTGCAGAACTAAATGGCCCTTTTCATAACGGCAGTTCAAAAAACACACACAAAAAAACTTCACAGAGTACGGAGAGATTATTTTCCCTCTTTCCCAATCCTTAAAACATACAACAGCCGCCAGCGGCGCTTTACACCTTTCGCAGCATTGCAACATCCTAGGGACTGTTAACAGGAGATCTATTTGTTTTTTTAAAAAATACTCACCCCAGATCTTCTCTCTTGTTGTTGCTAGGCTGTATTTACTTTCAGTTCGTACTCCCCCCGCCCCAGGATTACAATAAAACCTGGAGCGGATCACTGAGCCGCTGTGCCAAAACCATCCATTTGGAGACCTATCTGGGAGAGCCAGTTCATTAATCCAAATTCCAGGATTTCACGTATCCCGCTTTGGAAAGCAGAACAGGAGACCGGAATGGAGGGAGGGGGGATTTTCCTCTCTAGATTTTTGTAAAGGAAAGTTAGTCTAATTACGTTAATAGTGTCATCATTTTAGTGAAGACATCCCTTCCTGGAAGTCCGCAGCAGGAGGATCTCGGGGTGGGTGGGTAGGGAATTAAATAAATTAAACAACAACAATCATCTGGTTCCTGGGATAGCTTCGGGCTTTTCGTTTTAAGAGTGCATGAAAGAAGCCAGCGGTTGCGGTTCTAGCCTTGCAGGATGACTGCTGCATTATGCTAAAGCGAGTTGCCAATTTGAGAAAGAGCTGCGTCAGGAGATATACGCATACGCACAGTAAGAAGCCGCGCTTCTTATAAAAAATAAATAAATCACTGACTGGGGCACTCAGGAACCAGTTAACTCCGGACACATATACACATCACTTAATAGGGATCAATTCCATATTTCATATCATCATAATCCTTAACATGTATTTGTTTAAAATGTTGGTCTACCTACCGCCTTCTCAAGGCAGTTCACTATATATAAATAAAACATATATGACATATGGCAAGAAAAACTTAACAACAATAAGAAATTCACAGCCAACAAACAGCCCTCAGTATTCACAACTATAGGGATGTGCATGTAATATCCTATTTTCATATCAAATATCTCTGCCTGAGTGGTCTCACACATCCCGCATGCTGGTTAGGCATTGCTTGAAGGCTCTACCCTGGGAGTTGGCAAGGCGGCATCCTCAGGCGACCCTGCACCCAAGGAGACCCATCCTGGCACCTGCAAGAGGATTCCCGTTGTTCCCCGCTCAAAATGTCCGTCTACAAGGCTTTTCCGCAACTTGACCAACTTCCTTGCAGCCTCTGAGTTTCCTGCCTGTTGTATGACAGATTTATTTCCTCTGCGGGGATGGCCCTGTCATTAGGCAGCCTGAGGCAATTGCCTCAGGTGGCAGATGCTGGCTGGCAGTGGCGGTAGCCTCCTGTCTCTTCCTCCTAAACTCCCTGGCTGTTCCCCTCTGTTGAAGGGCAGAGCTGTATATGCCACAGAGCCTATATGAAGTATTTTCATGGGGCCTAAGGATGTCCAACCAGCTTGAGCCACAACCCCTTGCTGACTGTTGTGGGTCATTCACAGGTTGCTGGGGCTGCTTTATGAATTCCAGCACCACCATCAGAAATAACAACCTTAGTTATCTCTGAGATGATCACACATATAGCAGGAAAAACTGGTCGTCACCAGTGTATCTAAGGGAGTCACAGAATGGAAAAATTTTAGCTATGGGAAAGCATTCCAGGATACTCCACTGTGTTTCCCCTCCCTGTTGGTTTTCTATTCACCTCCCTCCAACAGTCAGCCAGAATTCTGTGGTCATTGAATTTTCTCAGTCCTCCTTGGGCTGTGTTCCGCAGATTGTCAGGCGTCTTTCGTTCTGCCATCTACTCATTGACGGAATCAGATTTTTTAAGGGATGTACGAGAATTTCATTCCACTTGCACAAGTGTGCATTTGCACTAATTAGTGCAAATTCCCCCATCCACCCGCTAAAAGTTTAAAAAAATGGTCTGTAAGTCTGTGCGACTTGGGAAAAGCTGGTCAGATTCATAGAAATCCAAACTCATTTGAATCTGTTGCAGATTTCTCCAACATGCCTAGTTGATGGTGTGATCCTAAAATGGAATATAATCAAGTTACTTAACCTGCTCTGCCATCCATAGGAATCAAGTGGTTACTGCAGTCTCACCATTGGAAATTTTTAACATAAAATAATTTAATGTCTACTCATATGGAAGGCATTGTCTTAAATGCCGCAGTGCTGAGACTGCGAATTGTGAGCTCTTCTCTATGGTACGGTAGAAAATACAGATCAACCCACAACAGACCACAGTCATGCCTTGGATTGAGAGCATAATTCGTTCCGGAAACGTGCTTGTAATCCAAAATACTCTTATATCAAATGAAATCCCCCCCAAAAAATTGTACAGAGATTTTTAATTTAAGCCGTACTACAGTACTTGTATTGCAAGACGTCGCTTGTATATCAAGTAAAAAAAAATATTAAATAACTATTTAAAAATTTGCTTGTCTTGCAAAACGCTCTCAAAGTTACTTGCAATCCAAGGTATTACTGTACTCAGGCATCTGATAACAACATTAAACTTTGTGTAAGCCTATGAACGGTGAGGTGGTCATCCAGGCAACTGATCTGGGATGTCATGAAAAGGCAGCAAATTGTTAATTATATTCAGGGCCATTGTCAAGGGTAGGCATGGCTGAGCACCTGCCGAGGGCCCACACTGTAGCAGGGCCCCACTGAAAAGCGCCCCTGGAGTTGCTCCTCCTCACCATTGCAATCTGCTTGTTCACCAGCCTCTTGTTCTGACCCAGACAACAGCGGTGGTGATGAGAAGTGCTGCATAAATGCTAAGTATTATCCTTACTGTTTATTTATTTATAATGGGCAGTATCCAATGTGACACTACCGCTAATGTAAATTACATTGTGCTAGCATAAATGACGGGGAAACCCGTTGTGCCAGCAAGCGCTATTGCTGTTGCACTCGAAGTTGTTTATGCTAGCGCAACATGATTTATGTTAGCGGTAGTGTCGCATTGGAAACTGTCCTTTGATTTTATCTATAAATTTATGAGTCACCTTTTGGCACCCCCAAGGTGACTTACAATTAAATCCTAAAACAATTTGATATTTTTTTAAAAAAAATGTTTTTGAAAACATCACAAACAACAGAATTAAGAGCAAGAGGAAATCTTGAAAACAGTGTGGAGCTAATACATTTAAAATACTAAAAAGCCATAAAGAAAAAAAAGTTTGAACAGCCCACCTAAAACTGAACCAAGGGGCTAGCCTAACTTTCTTTGGGAGAGCATTCTGCAATTGTGGTGCTGCCACAGAGAAGTCTCTCTCCCGTGTTCCCACCCCACCCCAAGCTCTCTTGGTAGTGGGACACACAGAAGATCTGAAGATCTTAAACTAAGGACAGGTTCATATGGAAGGAGGTTGTCTTTCAGATATCTTGGCCCCCCAGTCATTTAGGGCTTTATAGGAAAGCACCAGCACCTTGAATTTTGCCTGGGAACAGACTGGGAGCCAATGCAGTTGATACAAGACCAGCAGTGTAATATGGTCAAAGTGTGCACCAGAAAGCAATCTAGCTGCTGTATTTTACACTAGCTGCAGTTTCCAAACACTGTTGAGACAACCTGGACATATAACACTATATAGCCTAGAGAGGCAGTTCCTGGGCACTGGTCCTTTTTCTCTGATTGAACTGTCTGTTTTCAGTGCCAGGTCTAAGCCCTTGAATATGTGACACCATGATAATGAAAAATGCTTCGTAAGTGTGATTAGTGTCTTCCCATCGTTTGGGAATAACCCTAGGTAGCCACCACCATGTGGGGTTTGGATTAGGAACAGGATTGCCATTTTTTTCTTTTGCCCCAGTGCCTATGGCTTTACAGCAGCCTCACATACAGAGATTTAAGGCTGCAATCCTGAATACACTTACTAGACTCTAGAGAGTAAGACCCATTGGACACAGGACTGACTTCTGGGTAAACATAGATAAGATTGTGCTGTCAGCAGATGAAGCTTTTCCCTCCACGCCAGGGAAAGTTGCCATGCCAAGAGCAGGTCCTATAAACTGGATCTTTTAGGTAATTTTGAAACTCCTGCACCTCTATTCTTAAAGCTGTGGTATTATGCTTGAAAATAAGCCCCATTGATTTCACTGGGACTTACTTCTGAGTAAACATGCCTTATAGCAGGGCTCTCCAACCTTGGGTCCCCAGATGTTGCTGGACTACAGCTCCCAGAATCCCTTGCCATTAGCCATGCTGGCTGGGTATGCTGGGAGCTGTAGGCCAGCAACATCTGGGGACCCAAGGTTGGAGAGCCCTGCATTATAGGATCAGGCTAAGACCTAGGATGCAATCCGATACATCAACAAGTCTTGTGGCACCTTAAGGACTAACATATTTATTATGGCAGAAACTTTCACAGATACCATCAAATGTACAAAAGCTTACGGCAGAATAAATGTGTCAGACTTTAAGGTGCCATACAAGACTGTTGGTAGTTTTTGTTGCAACAAACTAACATGGCTACTCCACTCAAAAGGCTACTTCCTTACTTGGGAGTAAGCCCCACTGAACTCAATGGCACTTACCTCTGAGTAGACAGGCCTAGGACTGCTCTGTTGGACAGTATTTCTTAATTTTCACAGCCCTTTCTCTGCACTGACTCTACTACGAAACTTCTCCACAATAAAGAGACAAGCAGGCCACTTAAAGCACCACCACAGGGAGAAACCATACACTTTTCATTTCAACAGCAGCAAAGAGATTCTTTTAATTGTCACAGAGACTTATAAATTCTGGTTTCTGGTTGCAGGTCTTAGAGTCCTCCATGTGTGGGAGAAATACACAGAAATTTAATAAAATGACAAATAAAGTAGGCAGGTTTGAGGGCTCTTCCTTTGTATGTTTTCAAATAATCATGCCCTCTGTGCCTTACGTTGCAGCAGCTGGGATTGTTTAGCTTAGAAAAAAGGTGAGTAAGGGGAGACATGATAGAGGTGTACAAAATCAAGAATGGTGTGGAGAAAGCAGGGATGGGGACTCGGACTCAAGGACTCGACTCGTGAGTCGGACTGAGTCCCCCCTCTGACTCGACTCGGACTCGAGTCCCAATATTTTTAATGGGACTCGAGACTCGACTCGGGACTCGAGACCAAGGACTTGTCAACATCCCTGGGCTGTTGACGAGTCTTCTGGCTGTGCCAGAAGGAGCGCGATCACCGGTGAAGAGTGCATGGAAGCGAGGAGCGCCGCTGCTCAGCCACTATGGACAGCTACCAGGAGCGCAGCCCCAACGATGTGTTGAGATTTATTTTGATGTGTTGTTGTGGGGGGTTAGGGTTAGGGTCAGACATTTTGGGTTTGGCTGCCTCTGCCTACCTGTTTGGGGTTTCCTGCCTCCTCTGCCTGCCTGGTCTCTTCTTAACCAGTTCCACAGTTTGAATTGTCCAAGACAAAGGCCCCTGCCTGCCTGCTTTGGGGTTCCCTGCCTCCTCTGCCTGCCTGGTTATTTTGGGTTTGTCTGCCTAGTCTGTTCTTGCCAAAATCAGCTGCAGAGTTTTGAAATAAAAAGGCACACTTGTGCCTAGAATTTATTTAAGCCACACATCTGAAGTAGCCTTATTTTGTTGGGGGGAAACCCCACTGATTTTAATAGGGACTCGTGGAGTCAGTTTTGGGAGTGACTCAGGACTCGTGACTCGTGAGTCACCATTTTGGACCAAGGACTCGGACTCGAGACTCAGGTCCAAAGACTCGTGACTCGACTCAAGACTCGAGACCAAGGACTCTTCAACATCCCTGGGAGAAAGTGGACAGGGAGACATTTTTCTCCCTCTCATAATACTGTACTAGAACCCAGGGTCATCCCATGAAGCTGGTGGGTGGGAGATTCAGGACAGATAAAAGGAAGTACTTCTTTACACAGCACATAGTAGTTAAACTATGGAATTCACTTCCACAAGATGTGATGGCCACCAATTTGGATGGCTTTAAAAGGGGACTGGACAAACTTATGGAGAAGGCTATCAATAGCTGCTAGTCCTGATTGGCTATATTATTATTGTGGAGGAAGGGGGGCTGGCTGGCCCGCCAGACTCCCACCCTTTCCTACCTCAAAGGAACCAAGACCCTCTGAGATCTCAAGATACCAGACTGCCAGCCTCAGCTGTCTGCAATCCTACTTGGATCTCTGTTTAGGGACCCGCCTTCAATTCTGTAACCTGGATCTAGATACTGAACCAACAGAGTACTACAAAACCCATGTGGGGTAAAACCAAACAGGTTTATTCTGGTAGCATCTTACAACAAGATTAGGGAAATGAGAGAAGCACACACAATAGAGAGAGAGACACTTTAGTACACAGTAAAGCTAAAACACAATAGAACCTGATTCCTTAAGATCTCTCAGGCATACACCTGTTACCTGAGGGTGTCTTCTTCAAGGGTTAGATCCAGCACAGTCTTGCCGCCCGGGGGGAACTATTTTATCTACCCGCAGATCCGAGATAAATAGCCCTCCACAAGACTTGCCTTTCTAGATCCCTCAAACCAGCTAATTTTACCAGGAGCTGCCTGGGGTCGGTTCCTGAGGGCCCCCCCCCAAAGGCTCGGGCCCCTCGCTGGCGCGCTGCCATGCCGGGCACGCTACCAAAAGGACTAACCAAGAACAAAGGCTACACGTGGGGAAATAGCTCTTCCCCCTCCCCTTTTCTGTAGCCTTCTTGCTTCAGCCAATCAATTTGAACTTCACCTGGCCAGGCAGGGGGGAGGGAACTGGCCAGGCAGGGGGGAGGGAATTCGTGAGTCATGGCTCGAACCATCTACATATGAAAAGCCTAGGCCAGCTTCTCTAGGCATCTAGGCGCCACCCATTCCATCCGAGGCCCTCGCCTCCTCCCAGCCCCCACCTGGTTCACACATGAGGAGGCGTGTGTGTGTGTGTATGTGTGTGTGTGTTCGTTCCTGCATGCATGCATGCATGCATGAACCCCCAAAAGCTCCTTTCTCCACACGCTAACTGTGCACACCCCACCCCAGCCGGATTCACACATGAGGTGTGTGTGTGTGTACCCCCAAAGGCTCGTTTCTCCACACCCTTTCCTTTGGGAAAAGATGAAACGAGGGGGTTAACCCTCTCCTTTCATCTATACTAACAAAATAAAAAAAGAAACGAGCTTGCGCTAGCCTCCTACCACTAGTGCACCTCTTCTCTTTCACACACACACAAAAACAGAACAGAACAAAAAAGCAAGCATCAAAACATCAAACACATTAACTATAGTCTTAACACAGCTTTAACATCTTAATTCTTAAAATCTTTAAACATCAAAACAGCAAAACAACAAGCAATAACGATCAATCAGAAGTTTACAGGTTTGCATACCTAAGAAACATCAATTACAATTCAAATGAGAACCCTCAACCCTTCTGTTGCCTGTCTGGCACTCTTGTCTAAAAAAAAAAACAAAAAAAAAACTTTTTTAGGGTTGCTGTTTCTCACACATCCTGTAGGGGGCAGATTATGGACCGAAATGTGACTCTTCAATTCGCCTTTGTTTGCTTTTACAGGCTTGCTTCTGCCACCCTGTACCTAACGACGTGAATACCATCATACACACCCCTCCAAAGGCCCATGGGATGGCTTCCCACCACCCAGCGACATGAATATACCACTCCCTTTTCCCAAAGGTTTGCATTTGGCACTTTCTACACAATGACTTGAATGGGATGGCTTCCCACCCCCCCTCCAAAGACCCGCCTGGATGGCTTCCCATCACCCAACAACATGAATGCCTATTCCCTTTTTCCAAGGGTTGCATTTGGCACTTGCTACACAATGACTTGAATGGGATGGCTTCCCACCACCCCCCTTTTCCCAAAGGCATCTTCTAAAACACACAGCTTGACAATCTTCCAGCCTCTTGGGCTTGGCTCTTTTTGCCCACCACCCAAACTTGCACGGGATGACTTTCTCTCAGCATTGAATGCTTAGCTTTGGAGGCTCTACTCAGTTTCCTAAGAAACTGAGAACACACAGTCTGGCAATCTTGCTTTCGGCCACTAGAGGGCTTTCCCGCCTCTACTTCTTTGTTCTTTGGTTTCTTAAGACCTTTTGAAAACTTACAGGTTTCTGGCTTTACGTTAGCATTACATTCAAAAAATTTTCATCATCTTCATTTCAAATTGACCTTTGCACATAACACAAGACAACAAATAGTTCAATTGCTTACACACTGTATCACCGTCCCAGGCCCCCTCCCACTCCAGCAATCTTTATTGGCTTTAATCCACAATCAACCACTCAGATTTCTTTTCTTCTCGGGAGACACTTGAAGGAAAAAATTTTCTGACCGGGCTTCTGTCAGCTAGGAGGGAAATCCCCTTCTCTCTCCGCTCTCCGCTCTCTTCAGCTCTCCACCGCCCACACTGGGATTGCCCGCCCAGTAACAAGACAACTTGAATCACCTGTCCCCTCTCCTTTTCCGAGGGACAAGTCAGAGTCCACTGTTTTCCAAGTGGCAGCAGAAAATGCTTGGGGGGGGGATTCCTTTTTCTTCTGCTGATTCTCTGCCCGCTTCTTGCAGCACAGGACAAAGTCTCTTTTTCAGGGGGGGGGGGTTCTGATGTCCGCCCCCCCTCTGCTTGCTGCTGCCCAGCCTAGCCATTCACCATGCCCCCCCCCAAGAGCAAATGGACAGTCTTAAGTTCAAAATCTGAGTCCTCCTCCCGTGGGAGAGATGTAGGGCAGGACTGTGCCCTCCCCCCCCCCAAAGTCTAGACGACTCTTCTGGGGCACACAGCACAACTAAATCAGACTCACCAATCTCTTAAGAGAGGTTTCTTGGTCTTCTCCCTCCCACTGAAACACACGTGCGCGCGCACACACTACTTTCTTCTTCTCTTCCCGGGCTCTTCCAGCCCCCAAACCTTGGGATCACACAGCCGCCATCTGCTCACCCACTTTTTGCACTGGATGGGTAGGATCTTCTTCCGCTTACTCCTGGCAACTGCTGTTCCCAGCCTCTTGGACACGCACACGCACACGCACACGCACACGCACACTTTTTTCTTGCTTCTAGCCCTCTGCCAAGGGCCCCTCCAGTCCTGGTTCTCTTGGATCACACACTTGCTGCCCTCTGCTCACTTGCTGGGCACACAGGCTGTTCTGGAACTTTTTGGAGTTTTGCTTTCTCTGCTTACTCACTCTAGTTGAGATTTCTTGCCTTCAACGCTCTCTGCTGGGCTCCTAGGCTCCCCAGACTGGGGCTCCCCTTCTAGCAATCTGAACGTTTTTCTAAGGCTCATTCTCACATGTTATTTCTAAAAAATAATAAATTCTTTACTGATGCACCAAAGTCTCTCAAATTTCTCTCATTTGCCCACGTGCACACACTCTATGGTTCAGCTTCGAATCCCACCGCTGACACCATGTGAAGGATCAGCACCTGGATCCTTTGCGTGAGTTCGGCGCTTAACGGGTTAACCGGCACTGAGTTACAGCCCGTACAAGCAAGTGAAACCGACTAGGAGGTTCGCGTACACAAGAGGAAACTAGAGCCCTTTAAATGACCAAATAAGGCTTTATTTATTTACACAAGATACGGAGCGGAACTAACAGCTTTCTAGGAATACTATAATGTCAACACAACCTGAGGTGACCTCTACGTTTGTCAATGAAACAGGCTCCCAGGCTAGCGCATTGGGATTAGTCAGTTACCTTAGACTAAAGACTTTATGCTAGTCAATTTCAGCCTGGCTCCGGGTCGGCCGATCCGGGGATGAGAACAGCTTACTCCAGCCGCCGCTTGGAGGATGAACCTTGTTCCAAAGCACCCTGTGTTCCCAACAACCCCTCACAGGAAGGGAGAGGGGTTTTCTACCCCTGAGTTCCCGCTCTCCCCACCCTCTAGGTTTATTATTATTATTTATTTCATTTTTATACCACCAAATAGTTGAAGCTCTCTGGGCGGTTTACAACAATTAACAATACAGTCCCTGCCCGCAGGCTTACAATCTAAAAAGACACGACACACAAGGAAAAAGGAATGAGGAGGGAAGAAGGGGGAATATTAATTATTACTTCTGTAATTCTCTGTGTCTCAAGAAGCTCCAGCCTCCTTCTTCTTCCCCACAGGGCTGTAGATGTCAGTTAGCCCCGTGGGGGGGGGGGGGCAGTCCAACCGGAGCAGGCCCCGATGTTCCCTCGGCCCGCCCCAGCCTCAGTCGCTCCCCCCTCCCCACAGGGCTGCAGACGCCAGCCAGCCCTGGGGGGGGGGCAGTCCAACTGGAGCAGGCCCTGATGATCCCCTGGCCTGCTCCAGCCTCTGCCGTTCCCTCTTCCCCACAGGACCGCAGACGTCAGCCAGCCCTGTGGGGGGGCAGTCCAACCGGAGCAGGCCCTGATGTTCCCTCGGCCTGCTCCAGCCTCCGTCGTTCCCTCTTCCCCACAGGGCTGTAGATGTCAGTTAGCCCTGGAGGGGGGGGGGCAGTCCAACTGGAGCAGGCCCTGATGTTCCCTCGGCCTGCTCCAGCCTCCGTCGTTCCTTCCTCCCCACAGGGCTGTAGATGTCAGTCTTGTATATGCTTCCTCCAGTATCTGAGGCAGTATGCCTATGTACACCAGTTGTTGGGGAACATGGGAGAGTGCTGCTGCACTCGTGTCCTGCTTGTGGGATCCTGTGGGCAGCTGGTGGGCAGCACGCCCCCCTTCCATTTTGCCTGGCAGAAAACAGAGGATGCAATTGCATTAAGTGGCCCATAATAGGCATAATCTGGTGTTTTATGGTGGAAAAGCCCTTTATGCTTGTGGGGGGGGGCTTTTGGAGCCCATTATTTGGCAATTAAATGGAAACTTCTTCCCGTCACTTTACTACCGGAAGTGCCAATAAGATGTGCAACTGGTTTGTACTCCTTCAGACATCTTTTATTCGTCTGCTGAGAAAGTCTGTTTTCTATCTCTATGGTCAAAACGCACGTCTTGTTCCTGTCATAGACTTGCAGCGTAGGGGCTTAGTGAAGAGTTAGATGCCCTGCTATGGAGTCTCTCCCACTTCCGCCGTACAGCAGTTTTCTTGTGGAGACGCTCTAGCCTCCATGCTGTATCTCTATGATGCTGGGAGGTGTTTGCCTTTTGTTCCTAATAGGACCTCTCTCTAGCTAGCCTTCTTCCGGAGTGGGCGGGAGGCGGTGGAGATGATGGCGGACGAGGAAGGCAGGTTGGAGCCGGAGCCCTGTGCTCCTCAGCTGGATACGGAAGCTGAGGCTGCGGGTGATAGCGACCTGCTGGAGTGTGGGATACTCCTGGAATCCAACGGCTACGTGCTGTACAGGTACGTACAGGTGTGTTTTTATGAAGTTCTGCAGTGCAATCCTGTGGTCAATTGGATTTGCTCCCGGGTAAGTTTGTACAGGATTGTAGCTTTAGAAGGCTGGGGTTTTTTTGTTTTTGTTTTTTAAAAAACCCATGCTTGTTTTATGGATAGTTTTGGTTTTAATTATGTTGTGATTTTCTACGTTTATCGTAGGTTGCCATGAGTTTTATTTTATCATAGAAACGTGGGGTGTAAATGTCCAAATTAAAAAAATTAAGTAGTGCCCCCATGGTACTACTGAGAGCTGCCTGAAAATAGCCATGCCCTCTTTTCAACAGTTCCTTTATTCCTAATCAAGAATAATTGGAGAGGGGCTAATTTGTGGTTGTCCAGTATAGAAGGACAGGCACTCTGGATATGCCTAGTGTCTTTGCTGGCTTACGATTTATAATCATTGGCATTTGGCACATAGTCATTTTGTGGGGAAAGGGTATGGCATCATGGAGAATAAAATAAGCATAAACATTGGTGGATTTATATAAGTTATTGTTTTACTTTCTTATAAACCACTTTGTGTCCCATCTGGTTGAAGGGTGGGTGGTGTATGAAATAATTTCAGTGTTCTGGATTATACACAAGCCTTGTGATTCTGTCATGATATTCCTGTGTTTGATAAAGTGGAGTTTAAACATGCAATGGCGCCTCTCTGAGGTCCTTTAGTATTTCGTACTTTTTCTTGTTATGTGCCTTTTACAGGGACAGGAAGGAATGGGCTGACATTGAACCAGTTCCTCAAGACGATGGACCACATCCCGTGGTTCAGATTATATATAGTGAAAAATGTAAGTTTTACACAAGTGGGATGCCCACCTAACAGTGGGGGTTGTGTATGGAAATGTGGCCATGAAAATGGGCTGTACCTGAATAAATGGGCCAGCCTGAACTTACCTTCCCAGCTGATGTTGCTCTATCTTAGCTCCTGCTTCCTTGCTCTCCCCTGGGATCTTTGCCTCTGTCCCTGTTTCCCCAGGTCCTGCACTGTCGTTCAGTTGTGTTCCCAGACTGTAGTTGTACTGGTTGTTTGTACTCATCACTTATTGAATGTGTTCAATTTGCAGAATTGTTAATAAATTTAGGCTGCAATCCTGTGCACGCTTATGTTGAAATAAGTATCATTGAACACAGTGGGACTTCAGAGTAAACATGCATTCGATTTCACTGTTTTGTGTGTGTGGTTGTTTTTTTTAAAAAGAATCTGGAATTCTTCAATATTATTAGTTTTATAGGAATTCAAAGGTAGGGCAGACATAGAAAGGCAAATGAAATGATTTAGAACATGAAAGAAGTGTGATATTAGATCTGTGCACTTGGCTCTTAGCAATAAGGTGGAGTTGAAGATGATTTACAACTCTACCTGCTTATTAGAGAACTAGTATTAAAAGTTCATGTCTATGAAAAGTTAGAATACACTTTTAAACCTCAATTCAGAGATGTCAGGGGCGGGTCATAGTAGATAATTTAGGTGCTGACAGATCAACAGCACTTATGCACTCTATTAGCAAGTAGAAACCAACTACATCCATGGAGCTTACTATCTGATACTCAGGAGCAGCAAAAGGGTATTTTTTCTTTAAAGTGTAGTTCTAGGTGCTTTCCCAGATGATCATAATCATGATGATCATGATGATACCTTCAATGTACACATGGTGGTTTAAAATAAGTAAAAGAAGGCAGGTCCCTGCCCCTAGGAGCTTTCAATATAAGGGCACCATGCATGATTAGATGGGGGGGAAAACTCCTGCAACTCCCAGCATTCCTCCAAGTCAGCCATGCTGGCTGGGGCATACTGGGAATTGTAGGACTTTCTCTCTCTAAATATGCATAGGATTGCACCCTAAATTTCAACAATGGAAGAGATGAAGGCATGGGGAGGCAGGAGAGGATGGGAGGCAAAGGTAACAGGATAAATGTGAGCATTTTCAGTTGCTTTATTTCTGTTGAGGGTGAGAATTAAAGGTTAAAGCCATTTTGGGGGAAGATCTGAAAAGAGAGAGAGAACACTGTGGGTGATGTTGGAAAGAGTTCCAGGCATAAGGGGCAGCAAGAGAGAATGATTGGAGCTGATCTAGAAAGCTGTGGACTTTAAGTCAGCGCAGGGTGCAAGAGTTAAAGAAGTGAAGGTCACAGGCAGGGACATAGAAAATAAGGGCAAAAAGAGGGTGGGGGCAAAGCTGTGGAGAGCTGTAAAGTGAAGGACGCAAGGAGTTTGTGCTGAATGGAGAGCCAGTGTGGGGACTTGAGGAGAGGCATCCCAGGGTCTGAGTGACCAGAGATGAGTGATTTGGGCAGTAGGATTTTGGATAGAGATGGAAGGACCAAGATGTGAAAAAGGAAGGCCAAAGAGTGATTTGGCTATTTTCTCTGTCTAGTTAAAGATGTATACGATTACTTCCGAGCTGTTCTGCAACGCGACGAAAGGAGTGAAAGAGCGTTCAAGTTAACAGGCGACGCCATTGATCTGAATGCTGCAAACTACACTGTGTGGTATGTAGTGATGCTGAGTCTTCCTTTCATTTATTGTTGTGATCTTTGTTTTTACAAAATCGGGAGTTCCTGAGTATGGATGAAGAAAGCTAGGAGGATTTGAGAATATTCAGGCAAACTGACATTTGTCTTTTGATGTGATGCCTGTATTTTATTTTTTATCTGGCCGGCTTCATAACAATACCTTTGAGTATAAGAGAGTGGTGCAACTATGCTTAAGGCTGCAACCCTCTGCATGCTTAGATAGGGAAAAGTCCTGCAACTTCCAGCATTCCCCTGCCAGCTTGGCTGGCTGAGGAATGCTGGGAGTTGTAGGACTTTTTTCTGTCTAAACATGCATAGGATTGCACCCTAAAATATTTTATCTCTATCCCTTGTTGCATAGTAAACAAATAGAACTTCCCCTACTAATTTCATACTTGTTATATGAGACTTGACCACTGTGATGCCTGATGTAACCTCTAGGCTGGATTACAGCAATGGGCTCTGTATTTGGCTGCCTTTTGAAAAGTGTCCGGAAACTGCAGCTGATCCAAAGTGCAACAGCTGGACTCTTGCCTGGAGCAAGCTGGAGGGACCATCTTTGAGCTGTCCTCAGAGTTGATGGTAGCCCGTTTGTTTCTGCGCACAATTCAGAGTGCTTTTGTTTACCTGTAAAGCCTTAAACAGCCTGGCTCCAGGGTATATGGAGAACATCCTCCTATGTATTACCTATCTATGTATCAATAGCTACTAGTCATGAAGGCTATGTCCATCGTCCGAGGCAACTTGCCTCTCAATACCAGTTGATGGAGATCATGACTGGGAGGGTGCTTTGGCATTCATGTCCTGCTTGTGGGCTTTCCTATAGGCAACTGGTTGGCCACTGCAGGAAGAGAATGCTAGCCTACATAGGCCGATTATCTGGTCCAGCATGGCTCTTAAGTTCTAACCCCTTAGGTCTAACAGTCCTCCTCTTTGTGCTGAGGTATGAACAGTGGTGGTAAGCACAGGAGGGGAGCCTGTGGCCCTCCATATGAAGTTGGATTCCAACTCCTGTCAGCCTCTGCCAGCATGGCCAGGAATGATGGGAGTTGTAGTCCAACAACATTTGGAGGGCCACAGATTCCCTCTCCCTGATGTTGAGCTTCTCCGGTTGTATCTTTGGAGCTCCCTTCTCAGTGAGACCATCTTGGCTGACTCTTTCCCAAACTCAGACGTTTTCTGGAGACCACTTTATTTTGGAGGAAATAGCTGATTTTAAAGCTGTATAGCTTGGTGTGACCAGCTGGTGGGCTTCAATACTGCTCTGACGTTTATTTTGCCCAGCATGTTTCAGGAAATGTTTTTTGCTTCATCAGGGGCCGCTTATCTTTTGTTGTATGTATTCAGGAAAAAGTTCTTCAGGTGTTTCTTCTTCATGAAAATATTCTCAGAATGTTTTCCTGGATACATCCAGCAAAAGATAAGCGTCCCCAATGAAGCCAAAAACATTTTCTGAAATGCGCTGGGCAAAATGTGCATTTCTCATAGGCACCTGAGATTTTTTTCCCTCTCTTTCTGGTTTCCGTTACATAAGTGCCTGCCCCTCTCGTTTTTTCAAATGTGTAACATCTCACCTAGTACTTGGTGAAAGATAGCTAAAAATTCTTGGTTTTCTGAAATTCGGTTTCTCCACCTGGTGTGAACCTGTAAAGTTTTAAATGTGCTGATGTCCCATTGAACATGAACAGGTTCAGTGCTCCAGAAGAGCACAGGTCCTCTTCTGGATTGTATCTTTTGTGTCTCGCATTGTATGGTTTTGCCTCTTGACTGCATGCAGATTACTTCATTTTTCAGGACAAAGAGGCTATCTATGTGCGGCAGACGGCCACAGCAATCCCCTCAATCCATTTCTTGTTTTTTGGACAAGGGATTTTTTTTTAACCACTCTCTGACGCAATTGTTCCCAAGGAAAAATGACCAATCAGAATTGTTTGTTTTAAAATGTTGCTTAACTGATTTGAATTACTGGTAGTAATGGGTTTTATTCTATACCAGTATATGAAGGGGAGAAGCAGCTAAGGCCAATATCAGATCCCCCCCCCCTTATTTTTCTGCAGGCATTTCCGTAGGGTTCTTCTGCAGTCCCTGAAGAAAGACCTACTTGAGGAACTCAATTACATCACAGTTATCATTGAGGATCAGCCAAAGAATTATCAAGTCTGGTAAAGTCTGGCTTCTTTTCAGAACAAAAGTTATTTTCCTTGGAAGGAAATACCCATTTACTTGTTCTTCTCTGAACTAGAGGTATAGGATTGTCATGTGGAGACTGTTGCACAGGAATTTCACATGGGTTACATACGGCAAGAATGCTATGATGATGAGGGTTTGTTTATTTGATGACACGGTCATACATATTGCATGGGCTAATAGAAAGCAACAGGAGGGGAAAGTAGGCGTGCTTACAAACGGGCACAAAGAAAAACAGCAAGAATCCCCCCCCCCTAAGTTAGATTTTGTTGGCCATCATTGTCCATATATCACTCATGAATCATTTTAATGCTGTATTAATTATTATTATGCCATAATTATCACCCTCTTTAAGAAAGGTGATAGAACAGACTGTGGAAATTATCGGGGCATTTCTGTCTTAGCTACCGCAGGTAAAATATTTGCCAGGATTCTCGCAAACTATTTTCTATCTATTTCAGAACAGATCCTCCCTGAAACTCAATATGGTTTCCGCCCCTCTAGAGGGACAGTAGACATGATTTTTACTGCACGTCAGCTCCAAGAACAATGCCTGGAGCAAAATCAACCCCTTTATATGGCATTTATTGATCTTGCTAAGGCCTTTGATACTGTAGACCGAACAGCTCTCTGGCTTTCATATCCTTATGCAAACAGCTTTCATATCCTTATGAAAATTGGATGCCCCAATAAATTTGTGAATATCTTGCGACTTCTCCATGACAACATGACGGCAACGGTTTTGGACAACAACGGCTCTCATGGTGCTCCATTTAAAGTGGGATCAGGTGTTAAACAGGGATGTGTTATTGCCCCAACATTATTTGCTATTTTCATCGCCATGATTTTACATCTTATCGAGGGGAAACTTCCCACTGGTGTGGGAATTATATATCGAACAGATGGAAAGCTTTTTAATCTCAGCAGGCTGAAAGCAAAAAGTAAGGTAATTACAACCTCCATTGTGGAATTTCAGTATGCTGATGATAATGTGGTCTCCGCACATTCAGAGGATGATCTCCAAACTATCCTAAATGCTTTTGCAGAAGCATACGAAAACTTGGTCTCTCACTTAACATCAAAAAAACCAAAGTGCTTCATCAGCAAGTGCAAGCTAACCCTTTGGTGATGCCATCTATCCAGCTTGGCGGGACAATACTGGAAAATGTCGATCATTTTCTCTATCTTGGCAGCTATCTTTCTGTTACAGCTAACATCGACAGTGAAATCCAGCATCGTCTGAGCTCCACAAGTGCCGCGTTTTCTCGAATGAAACATAGAGTGTTCGAGGATCGGGATATTTGTAAGAAGACCAAAACACTGGTTTATGAAGCCATTGTATTACCAACTCTACTGTGTGCCTGCGAAACATGGACTATCTATAAACGTCACCTCCAACTCCTTGAAAGATTTCATCAACGTTGCCTCCGGAAAATCCTGCAAATTACTTGGGAAGATAGGCGAACAAATGTCAGTGTACTGGAAGAAGCAAAGACTACTAGCATTGAAAAAATGATCCTTCAACGCCAACTTCAGTGGACCGGTCATGTTGTTCGAATGCCTGACTGCCGTCTCCCAAAGCAGTTACTTTATTCCCAACTCAAGGATGGAAAGCGGAATATCGGTGGTCAATATAAGAGGTTTAAAGATGTTCTTAAGGCTAATCTAAAAAAATGCAATATAAACATCGAAAACTGGGAAGCTCTGGCCCATGAACGATCTAAATGGAGGTTGGCCTTTCACAAAGGTTCCCTGGACTTTGAAGAAACTCGAGTGAAAGGTGAAAGGGAGAAACGTGCTAAGCGAAAAGCACGTTAAATGAATCCTTTACAGGACCATCTTCCATCTGGTAACCTGTGTCCTCACTGTGGGAAGCTGTGTGGTTCTAGAATTGGCCTCCACAGTCACTTACGGACCCATCGCTAGAGTCTACACAATTTTCTTTAGAATTTTCCTCCTTTTAAAATCTCCTTCTTGTAAATTTTCTTTTTTTTAATTTATTTTATCCTGGAAGACAATCTTACTCGGTCACGAGTGATCGCCTGACTGACTGACTGAATTATTATATTATAACTACAAGATCAAGTGCAGCAAAACAAGTTTATTTGGGGGCAGCGGGATGCATCGTATAAGATACAGGAGTGATATCTGCTAAATAGTAAAATACAGCACTAGAAAATATGTAGTTATCCAGGATCCACAAACAGCAGTTCAGTCACCCAACTCCTACACATTAGTGTGCAATTTGCCTCTGTATCTTTTATATGCTTGGGTCACCCCTCTTATCTCTTATATAAATTACCTTGTTTTTCCTGTACTTGATTTGTAATGCATGCAGTAATGCACCACTGCTGTTTTTCTTGAGTAACAGATTTTTTTTTGGCCATTGAATATATAATTATCAATTTAGAGGGTGTCATTTTTGAATATTGCACCTGCTGGCAAGCACATCCCTAGAATACTTCATTTCATATGTCTTGGAAAAAGTCTGTTTTAAAAACACGACAGGTTCATGAAAACTCTTGGCCTTGTTTATAGTGTGAGATCTCTCAGCCTGAGATCTCTTCAAGTGTGAGAATGAGCTCAATTGTTTGTAGCCTTCCTTTGGGAGATGATGAACATTTGCTGTATGCACAGGTTGCATCTGTTACTTACATAGGAACACCCCCTTTGACCTGCACATCAATTCATCCAGAAAAATATTATCCCCTGGTTCTATAAATACAACCATTAGCATGATTACACTGCAGTTGTGTACATGTCTACTCAGAGGTCAGCTTCATTGAGTTCAATGGGACTTACTCCCAGGTAAGCTTGTATAGGATTGCAGTCTTAGAATCTCCCACATATTATTTGTATTCTACTTTATTCTTTATAACATTGTTAATTTAAAGACAGGACGACAATTAGAATCTCCACTTGTTTTGAACAAGTGAGGAAAATGCCAACTCCCAGCATACCCCAGCCAGCATAGCTGGGTCTGGGGACCCAAGGTTGGAGAACACTGCCCTAGGACATGCTAGCTGGTGCATGCACAATTCAACACAACAGTCTATGTATTTCTTCTGTTTCCTCATTTGTTAACTGTCCAATAATAACCTGAACCCAAGTGGGCAGGCTAAACCTATGAGGCTGCTTTACCCCAGCAGCAGAACTGGTAGCTTGCACTGTTCAAGCTGTAGCATTTTTCTGTACCTGGCAAATGGAGCAATGGCTTCCAGCTCTTACATTTTGCCTGAAAATCCTTTTCTATTAGGAAAGGTGTGTGCAGAGCTAGGTTGGTTTTCTTGAAATACTCTACTAGCATTGCATGTATTGAGGTGTTGCAACAGTGGGAGGGACTATGTGCTGCCTCTAGTGCATTCATGAATGGGCCATTAGGAATATTGTGCATAGAGAACATGACCAGTTCACACATGCATATACAGAACTTGCATGTTACCTGTTGCATCACGTGATTACTTCTTTGACGGGTGAATGAGCTATTTCAGATTAAGCACCACAGGGAGAACTTTCTCACCATCTGATATCGACTCAAACACAATACTTTTCAGTGGACGTGGCTCACACTTTCAGCCAAGTGGTATGAGATTAAGTGATGCAACCTGCAGTGCCAAGCCATCGCATAAGATGCAAATCATTCTATTTGGCTGTTTTGCAACAAGCTGTTGCACGCATTCTTCAAGGATCATTTCATTGAACTTTCTTGTTTTCTGGTAAATACCATCACCTTCCATAGGGTGGTGTAGTAGTAGTAGTAATAATTTTATTGGTTTTTGTTTTGCTTTTTAAAAACAATCCTAATCCATGAAACGGGCACTGAATGGGTGCTGTTCTTAAAATAAAGACTTCTTGATTTTTAGGCACCACAGACGGGTGTTGGTAGAATGGCTGAAGGATCCATCCCAAGAACTTGAATTTATAGCTGACATTCTGAACCAGGATGCCAAGAACTACCACGCATGGCAGCATAGGCAGTGGGTCATTCAGGTATTTTGATGTTGCTCTTACTAGAAAAATGATCATTGTTATCCTGGTTAGGATTTGTGTGGAGGGGAGGGCTTATATATTGCAAAGAGCTATAGGGAGTGCAACCCACTGCAGAATCCCTTTCAGTAAAACCAGGCTGCCTGCTGTAGTGGGTGGCGGGTAGACCTTGTCCCTTTTTGCAGTGTCGTCCCCAATTGTACCACTTTACTTTTTCCTGGTAAGTGAGTGGCTGCCATTTGTTCCTTTCTGCTGAGAAAGCAACTTGGGACACTTTTCATGCCCCAGATTCTGAGTTCCATTTCTTGGTCATGCTAGAGTGTGACAGAATGTTGGGAACTTGCTGTTATCTACACAGATTATTGCATTAACATACTTAAACTCAGGTCAAGTTGTCAGTCCACTCTCATAATGCCTTCTCCGATGTATGGCATCCAAGATGTTCTTCATCTGCATATTGTTGCTTCTCTCATTTGCATCGTCTGTTTAGTAAGATTGACTTGTCCAAACATTGTTATATTCATCTTGAAACTTACACTAACGAACCCTTAAACCTAGAATAGCTTCAGTTACAATTGAATGGGAAAACAAAGCAGTTTTCCTAATTTACTTCCCCTTGTAATATTTTCCCTTTACTTTGTGCATTTAGGAATTTAAGCTGTGGGATGATGAGCTGGAGTATGTAGAACAACTTTTGAAAGAAGATGTCAGGAACAATTCCGTCTGGAACCAAAGATACTTTGTAATTTCAAACACAACTGGTTACAACGATCCAGCTGTTCTAGAGAGGGAAGTCCAGTAAGTAATATTATATTGGCTTCATCTAGTGCCATTTACACTTGTTTTAGGCAAAAAAAAAAAAATGCAGCATGGGGGTCTCCTGACCCCCCATTTTTGCTAACCTTGGATGCCAGATACACTATTGTTGCATAATAGTAATCTAAATTCTCCAAGTGCTGGTCCTTTTCAAAATGGCACCATCCATGCACAAGAGGGCAAATATCAGCAGGCTTAGGGAAACCCAAAGGTTTGCCAAAGAAGTACAACAAAATTGAAGGGGAAAAAACCTTAGGCAGGGGGAAGACCCCCAAAACAGCCCGATGTGGATTGAGCATGTTCAGTGAGCATAGAATACTGCCTGACTGTTTGGGGTGGGAGGTGGGGGAAATGGAGTGTCTGGAATCCTGAGCAAAAACACTCCACACTGCAACATTTTGTTAACAGGTACCCTTTGTTCTTTCATTATTACTTTTTTGTTTTAGTATCTTGAGAGAGTTTTGTCATTGGATAAGGACATAAAAATTCACACTCTTGAGTATTCTTTGAAAAATCAAAACACATTGGGCATTTTCTATCATGTGAAGTAAATCTTTTTTGGTACTAGCTTGCAGTGTGCTCCACTTCATGTCTTTTGACTCTATTTAGAAAGCTTTTTTTCCTTGTAGAAATTTATCTATTGTTGGCAGAAGAAATTAAGGGCATAATGTACTGTCCCATGAAGGCTGTCTGTGTGTCAGTCTCTCTCCACCATTTGGAATCAAGAATGCTTTGACATGTCTGAAATACAGCTGCATTTCCACGATTTGTTTAGGAGACATTTTGTCCTTCTTTTTTAGGTTTACCCTAGAAATGATCAAGATGGTGCCTCATAATGAAAGTGCTTGGAACTATTTGAAAGGGTGAGCTATTTCTTAGTGGCTGTGCGGATGCTGTGAATCTACTGAAGTGCAGAATGTGGTGCTAGGCACAGGATTCAGTTTTCTGAGAATCTTGGATTTCATTGTTTTAAAATGCATTTTTAGCCCTATTGACTGCAAAAAGATATTTGACGGTTTGTGGGCAATACCTTTTTGAAACCATTGAAGTCAATGTGGCTGCTGAGTAAGGTTTCCTGTGGCTGGGAGTGGGCCTTCAAGTGCCTTGTCCTTCTCCATGACTAGCCAAGCTAGAAAGAAAGTATGCAAAAAATGACACGCTATGCAGATCTGTTCAATTTTAATAAATTAATATAGGATGCAGAATCTGCTTTCCTTTTCCAGGCTGTGTCTGGGTGCAGAACTTTAATATCTTTAGCTTGGTGTACCCAGGGCCCTGATTATTTTGTGAGGAAAGTAATTCCAGAGAGAAGATTGTAAGGAGAGATGTTCCAAAGGATTTCCTTCTGACAGTTCTGGCAGAAGGAACAAATTGTGAAGCAAGCAGGAGGCTGTTCGGTCAACCAACAACATGAAGTGCCGTCACAAAATAGTTTGCTGCTTTATGTTGGCAAGCGGTATGTCCTTCCTTCAGCCTAGCAAGAGTGGTGGAAATTCCTTTAATGGTTAAGATATTGTTGTGCGTGCAGAGTGAAATTGGTTGGTTTGGGAAATTATCTGTTCAGGTACCCGAAATAGACATTTGCTTCCCAGGTTTGATCATATACCGTAGTTTAGGATTAAAAAAGGATTAGAAAAGAAAGTGGCCAGTGATGAGTTGCCTCAAAAGTCATAGGAACATAGGAAGCTGCCTTATACTGGGTTGGCTCATTGGTCCATCAACCAGGGGCGTGGAGTCTTTTTCAGCCTGAGGGCTGGATTCCATTTTGGAGAAGCTCTTCGGGGCTGCATTCTGGAAGCTGTCAGGGCAGATAAGAAGCACCCGTGGGCCTTCAGGCCTGCAGGCAAGAGGTTCCCTATCTCTGATCTAGCCTAATGTCAACACTGACTGGCAGTGGATCAGGCAGGATTCTTCCTCGGCTCTACCTGGAGATGCCAGGGATTGAATCTGGTACCTTGTAGATCAGTGTTCTCCAACCTTGGGTCCCCAGATGTTTTTGGCCTACAACTCCCAGCGTAGCTGGCTAGGGCATGCTGGGAGTTGTAGGCCAAAAACATCTGGGGACCCAAGGTTGGAGAACACTGCTCTATTCCATTCTTGCTCTCCCCCACCCCTAGTTTTGTTGATTATTTGGTGTGTACATATTTGCAATTGTTAATTTTTGTCCCTATATATCTCCTTTTACCATGATGAACTATTTTTAATTAACAACCGAGGAATGCCGTTTCCTGGGTTGTTTTGTTACGTGTGAGCCTAGAAGGCACCCATGATTTGCTGTTGAGTTAACTCTGGGTTGTTTAACCCATAATCAACCCAGAGTTTCCAGATTTGTACATCACAAAACAATGCAGGAAATGGGGTGTTAATAGCAGAAACAATGAGTGCACGACTTGTGTGCTCTGCTCATCCCTGCAATTCCTGGGTTAAACGGCACAGGAATCGCCACTGGGACATGCAAACTGGGTCAGTGAATCTGCATCACATAATTTTGAGCATGTACTCCTTGAGACAGATAAGTTTTGGGAGGTGGGAGACATGTGGGAAAAAGATGTTGATCAAGCACATAAGAACTGTGCCGGATCCGAGCATGATCCATTTAATCCAGCCTTCTGTTTCTGGCAACAGCCAGCAGTTGTAACAATTTACATTTGCCATCTCCCTATATAATTTACAGCCCCTGCAGTTAGATGGAAGTGTAAGGGTTATAAATCTCAATAGGGAGACGCCACATGGAGATGTACAGAAATAAAACAGTAAGACAATCTGAAAATTAACAGAGAGAGTGAGAAGATGTTGAAGTAAGTGAGTAGGACTAATCCTAAATGGATGCTTTACAACCCAAACAGAAGCTTGATGTCCTAAATGTATGTACTTCTTAATATTTTTGTCGATTTCTGCTAAAGGGCCAGAACCTAGAGAAACAGCCTACTTGGGAAAATGAGAAATAAGTACACCCACACACACACTATAAATGCTTAGCATGATGGTAGGCAAGGGAAGGCACCGCTTCTGTACCTCTTAATAGTTGTGTAGAAGAGGGGGGAACAGGTACAGCTTTTCTCCCCCCTGCATGGAAGGTGTATCTGCCAGAATTCCCTTTTCTGCATAGAGTTTACAGGAGCCCCGTCTTCCTTGAGATGCTCTTTGAATTGTAGCAAACTGCTTGTTTGGCATGATGAGCTGGAAGGGAAGAGGAACTATTACTGGGTTCATAGTACAATATACTTTAAACATATCTGCATAGTATTTAAAATGCTGCAATTTCTACATTGTGTAAATTTCAAAGACAAGCTGGGCGCTATTATTTCAGCATCCCGTTACGCTGGGATCAGCCCTTGACCTTAGTAAACTGATGACATTATTTATTGAGTACAGACATATAATTTGAAGTACTTCCACATGAATGTTACCATATCTCTTAATGAAACAATGTGTGGTGTAGTGGTGAGAGTGTTGGACTGGAACTAGGGAAATCCAGGTTCAAGTCCCCACTTGGCTGTGAAGCTCTCTGGGTGACTTTGGGCCAGTCACAGACTCTCAGCCTAACGTACCTCATAGGGTTATTGTGAGGATAAAAATGGAGAGGAGGACCATGTAAGCCGTCTTGGGTACCTTGTAAGAGGAAAAAAGGCGGAATATAAATGTAATAATAAATAATAATAAATGCAGAATGTAGTAGACACATCAATGTGTATAACTGCAACAAAAAGATGTACTAACAAACTTTCTTTTAAAATGGGAGGGAGGGAAGGAAGAACTTTGCCTCTACCTGTAATTATTTGTTTTATTAGGTACATACCCCTGGATAAGCAGACCTTGCTAGTACAGGTTGGCTTGGCTTGGCTTGGAGGCACCAGGAGAGACTATATAACTACACTCCTAGGAACAGAAGAGGAGTCCTGCTGGTTCGGACCAAAGGCCTGTCAAGTCCAGCATTCTGTTGGCATAGGGGCCAACCAGATACTTTCGCGAAGCCCACAAGTCCCTTTGCCTCTCTCTTTCACAGAGGCTACTGGGTGCACTGTGCAGCAAAGCTCCAGCTATCACTTCCTTATTAGGATGTACACTAATACCTTGGATTACAAGTAACGTGGTTTGAGAGCATTTTGCAAGACAAGCAAATTTTTAAATATTTAATTTTTTTTTACTTGATATATAAGCAACGTCTTGCAATACAAGTACTGTAGTACAGCTTAAATTAAAAATCTCTTAAATTAAAAAATTTGGGGGGGGGAATTTCGTTTTGATATAAGAGTGTTTTGGATTACAAGCACGTTTCCGGAACAAATTATGCTCTCAATCCAAGGCATGACTGTACCCTCTTGCATGAAGCAGGAGCCTGCATTCACTGGCGTGCTGCTTGAGAGCATAAGAAGTGCCATGCTGGATCAGACCAAGGGCCTATATAGTCCAGCATCCTGTTCGCACAAAAGCCAACCAGCTAGCTGCTGGAGGGAAGCTCACAAGCGGGACATGAGCGCAACAGCACCCTCCTGCTTATGTTCCCCAGCAACCCGTATTTAGAGGCATACAGCTCTCCCAGATGCTGAAGCAATCCACAGCACAGCCTTACTGCAGCACCAAGTTTCATCCCCCTCCCTCCCGCCTCTGGGGCAGTCTTCACAGTTAACTGTTAGAGGGGGGGTGTGAATCGCAGTGGGAATTTAAAAACTGGCATGGGGGTGGGGGGGGAGAATTCTAATACCTTTGTTTCCTGCCCAAATATGGGAAGGGCACAGGGGTTCCATAGGATCTGGATAAATCCAAGAGAAGGTTAAAAAGCACAGTTTCCTCTGCCATGGCAAGGATTTACTAGGCAAGAGCAGGCACCCAATGGAGAGTTCCAAAGTCTAATCAGGCAAAGTATCTGCCAATGGGCTGCTTCTGCAGTCACGTTACTTCTGTGACCTGATAGGGTTTCTCTGGGAATATCATTGGAATCTCAGGAAACCAATTATAGTTACAAAAGAGTAGGATGGGCCTGGAAGGGCAATTTCTAGGTGCACTAAAAAGAGAATATTGTCCCCTGCTGAACAAAAAAAGGTGGTCTAGGCTTTAGGTGGAGTTTGAAATATTTCTTGGAAAGGACACTTGAAATCTCAGGGCTCTCCATACCCAATTGATGGAGTACTTTGATTAGATTAGGAACCAGAGACAGGTTGGCCATTGAAGGTCCTACACCCGTGTATAGGAGGTGTGGATACTCTCTTGTCTACTTCAGTGTAGGGTTTTTGGCAGGAAACTTTCCAGTGCACTTCGTCCTAGTTTGCTAGATCCTTTCCAGACTAGCTGACCTTTCTAGACAAAATGGGACCTCTTGAGTCAATTTGCTTGTGAAGGGGCATACAAAATGGCAGCCGAATAGCACTCTCTGGCCACAGCAGGCACCTGCAGGGAATCACGTAGTAGCAGAGAGCCAACAGAACTGATTGTTGATGCCAACCTGTCTTCTCAGCCCCACACCCTGTGTTTTTAAAGGCACAGGAGAGCAATCAATCACTTGGTACCTGTGCTATCCTTCCTGTCATGGTTGAGAGTTCAGCAGTAGCTGGCTTCATCCTTATATGTGCTGTGGAAGGTAATAGAAGCTGTGTGCGTGCGCCTTAAGGATAGATGAGCCATGGAGGGTTTTCCTAGGCTCACACTGGTTTCTTTTAAATAAACAAGCCAACCAACTGAACAGTCTAATGCATGTGCAACCAACTACAACTATAGTGGAAAGTGATGCACAGGTCTTGAGCATTAGGTGGCTGAACATATTGCAGGTACTTACAGCTACACTTCATCTGAAGTCACGAGGGTGTCTATCCTGGCCCCATGGATTGCTCCTCACAGTGTTGTAGGCTGTGCCTCTTGTTGCTGTGCCTTATTCACACAGACATGTGACTTGCGTGTATACACAGGTAACAGAAAGGCAGCTCTTAAGGAGGTCTTTAACCTGAGGTGTAGCGCACACACAGTGGACCTATGTACTAGTAGTAGGCAATCACTCGTGACCGAGTAAGATTGTCTTCCAGGATAAAAATTACAAAAATAAAATTATAAAAGGAGGAAATTCTAAAGAAGATTGTGTAGGCTCTAGCGATGGGTCCGTAAGTGACTGTGGAGGCCAATTCTAGATCCACACAGCTTCCCACAGTGAGGGCACAGATTACCAGATGGAAGATGGTCCTGGAAAGGATTCATTTGACTGTGCTTTTCGCTTAGCACGTTTCTCCCTTTCACCTTGCACTCGGGCTTCTTCAAAGTCCATGGAACCTTTGTTAAAGGCCAACCTCCATTTAGATCGTTCATGGGCCAGAGCTTCCCAGTTTTCGATGTTTATATTGCATTTTTTTAGATTAGCCTTAAGAACATCTTTAAACCTCTTATATTGACCACCGATATTCCGCTTTCCATCCTTGAGTTAGGAATAAAGTAACTGCTTTGGGAGACGGCAGTCAGGCATTTGGACAACATGACCGGTCCACTGAAGTTGGCGTTGAAGGATCATTTTTTCAACGCTAGTAGTCTTTGCTTCTTCCAGTACACTGACATTTGTTCACCTATCTTCCCAAGTAATTAGCAGGATTTTCCGGAGGCAACGTTGATGAAATCTTTCAAGGAGGTGGAAGTGACGTTTATAGATAGTCCGTGTTTCGCAGGCATACAGTAGAGTTTGGTAATACAATGGCTTCATAAACCAGTGTTTTGGTCTTCTTACAAATATCCTGATCCTCGAACACTCTGTTTCATTCGAGAAAACGCGGCACTTGCGGAGCTCAAACGATGCTGGATTTCACTGTCGATGTTAGCTGTAACAGAAAGATAGCTGCCAAGATAGAGAAAATGATCGACATTTTCCAGTATTGTCCCGCCAAGCTGGATAGATGGCATCACCAAAGGGTTAGCTTGCACTTGCTGATGAAGCACTTTGGTTTTTTTGATGTTAAGTGAGAGACCAAGTTTTCCGTATGCTTCTGCAAAAGCATTTAGGATAGTTTGGAGATCATCCTCTGAATGTGCGGAGACCACATTATCATCAGCATACTGAAGTTCCACAACGGAGGTTGTAATTACCTTACTTTTTGCTTTCAGCCTATTGAGATTAAAAAGCTTTCCATCTGTTCGATATATAATTCCCACACCAGTGAGAAGTTTCCCCTCGACAAGATGTAAAATCTATGCTCCTACTAGATGGGGAATATCTACTACTCAAATGGGAAACTAGCTCAAGCTCTCATTCAAAGTCCAAAAGCATGGACTTTATTTTTATAGCTTTTTTATTTCAAAAACACATGCATGCACATTCAGAAGAAGAGAAAGGTACTTGGTTAATATACCCACCCACTGGCACATGGGTCAGTATGCTGGTTCTAATGAGCCTAACTAGAAAAGAGATAATAGAGACAAAGATTGGGGAAATTATTGTTTACCAAGTAAGGAAGGGAAGGTGGTGCGCTGGAAATGACATGGGATTGGAAGGCTATTTGGCCAAGAAGCTCGAGTGCTGGGTCATAGGGCAGAAGTCAATTTTAGAAGAAATAAAAAGGAAATATAGCTGGAGTGGTTATAATTACTAGATTTTAGAGGAAGGGGGACCCAAAGGACTTCACTTCCCAATTGATTGCCAAAAGTTAGGAAAATGCCATCAGCACAGGCTATTATTGAAGTTTTTAGCTCTTAATTGCAAATCAAAATGGGGCAATAGTCTCAAGCCAGTGTGGCATAGTGGTGAGAATGTTGGACTGGGGCTCGGAAGATCCGCGTTCTAGTCCCCACTCGGCCATGAAACTCACTGGGTGACTTTGGGTCAGTCACTGACTCTCAGCCTAACCTACCTCACAGGGTTGTTGTGAGGATAAAATGGAGGAGTGGAGGAGGATTATGTAAGCCGCCTTGGGTTCCTTGCAGGAAAAAAGGCAGGGTATAAATATAATAAATAAATAAATAAATAAAGTTGCTCTGGCACTGTTGAATACCAAATTATCAAGAGGCAGCCAGATAGAGGATAGATGCAAATAGAGTTGGACTCTTTGATTTCCTGGTACTTGTGGTGATGGAGAGTCAGCCGTTATTAGACACTCCAAAGCCACCACAATTTAGTTAAAAGAAGAATTAGAATTTGGAGCAGAGAGCCTTGGAAATGGGCTTCTCTAAGTTTTAGAAAGTTGGTAAAAAAATGACCAGCGCTCTTTGGTAGGAACTTCCCAATATTTTAGGTTCTCTCCCAAACCACCACCCATCAGGATTGACAACTCAAGCACAGAGTACACACCCCTCTGCATAGGCACCAAAAATGGTTGATAACAGAGCTTATAGGGTTGCTGTGTTATGATTGAAACCGGATCCCGGACTCAGTGGGTGCTTTACCAAGTATAAAGCTTTCTCTCTGGGCAAACAAGGCAGCAGATCTTGCTGGGCAAACAAGGCAGCTAGTATAAAAAAAGAAGCTAGGATCTTTGGCTCTTGAAATGTGGGCTAGGCACTAGAGCAGTGAAGGTGCTAGGAAAGAGTCACAAGGAACAAGCAAACCCTGGGTTAATTCTTAGAGTGGAACGGAAAATCAAAAGCATGCAGAGTGCCCAAACTGCAAGGGTTTGCAACAAAAGGGAAAAGAGCTCAAAGGCTGTACCCAGGGTGGCTTAAATCAAAAGGAACAATAGGTCTGTGCTGACCACTGAATAGAAAATGCAGGGAGGTGCCTTACCTCTTGATTAATTTTTGATCTATCTTGAGAATACAGAGTAGCATAGCCCAATCTTCAAGAAAAGAAAAGGAAAAAAAGGTGTGCTGTTAAGGGTACTTGGGTAGTGCTTGACCTGACTTGGATGTGGGGATGCTTCAGGACTGGACCATTTTTCCCGCCGGGGCTTTTGATTAACCAATCTAAAAGTACTCTTATGGGTTAGTTGGCTGGATGGTAGCATGGCAATCAGGCAGGCATCGCATGTTTTCCCCTGAGGTAGGGGACCATTTTCTTTCATTTAACGAAGGAGGAAGCAGGTACATTCAATAGCTCTTTTGCCTCTTTAGCAGTTCCAGAGCTTCAGGATCATTCCTGGCAGCTCCCAGGCCGTGACTTGGGGGACAAAATAGATTCCTGAGTAGTGATGTGAAGGCCTGGGGAACCCCCCCCCCCAAAAAAAATACGAAATTTCCCCTTTTGTTCTAAATCTTTTTTGGGGAAATGGGAAACATGTTTCTCTCCCCCCCCCCCCCAAATTTTTCTGCTTTTTTTCCGGGCCTTTACATCTCTATTCCTGAGCCAAGGTGTCAGGGTAATTAATACCAGTTTGGTTCACAGTGCACACGATGCGTGCCAGAGAGCCAGCACATCTGGGGCTCCTCTGTAATGATCCAAAAGAAGATCTGGGCAGGTGGTGAGGAGGGAGCTACCAGTCCGACTGTCGCTGTTTGAGCCATGCCAATCCTTGTCCTAGATACCCACACAGGGAAGGGGAAAATGAGCCACAGGCCCACTAGCCCAGCTCTGCAGCAGCTGCACCTCTGTATGTATATGTGTGCCTATCTTTTATATGGGAAGGGCATCCTATGAGGGGCAAGCGGTAGCCATCAGCAGGAATTCTGCCCGGGGCCCAGCTCTGGAGATGGCCCTGGCAAAGGCAGTGCTGCTATGCTCCTTTTGGGATTGGATACCTCCTTAGCCCTGTGTTGCTGCTTCTCTCTTCCCCTGGCACTATTCAGATGAACAAGCCAATGGGCTGGAGATTAGGACATCCCCACTGCAAAGCTGAGCACTTTGTGAAATGAGGTGATACATCTGATAAGTTCATGAGTGTCTGTATGTATGTTGCACACAACAGAAATGTATACAGGAGCTGTGGTGATCCAGCTCCTGCTTCTGCCTCATAGCTGTATTTGCAGAGGGAAGGATCTTCCCACTAGGACAGTGAATACCCAGCACTGATTTTTGATTCCTGTTGAAATGAGTTGCAGGTTAAGGATACACCTTGCTACCTTTCTGGAAAGGTTTCTAGGAAATCATTCTGGCATGATGATTCATAATTGCTTGCTTTTTATTTTTCTTATGCTTTTAGAAGATCTCCAGGTTTTTATAGGAAATGTTGGGTTAGTAAATGTATAGCAAATGGGGGGTGATGGCATGCAAATTCAATGTGACATTCATGGCTGTTTTTTTGTTTCAGGATTCTGCAAGATCGTGGCCTTTCAAAATATCCAAACCTCTTAGAGCAGCTGTTGGAATTGCAGCCGAGTCACAGTTCTCCCTACCTGATTGCCTTCTTGGTGGACATATATGAAGACATGCTAGAAAACCAGTGTGAAAACAAAGAAGAAACTCTTAACAAAGCACTAGAGGTTAGGTGTTTTTTTTTTAAGTTGTTTGTCTGTGTTATCCTTTACATTTTGTTTGGTAACTACAAGCAGATTGTAAGTACTTCTTTCTCTATTCTCCTGTGGAATTTAATCACAGAAATTGAGAAATAGTCTGTCATAGAGTAAACTATGCTCTGGTAATCTCTAAGTTTGACTACTGCAATGCACTCTGTGTGGGGCTGCCCTTAAAAACTGTTCGGAAGCTGCAACTTGTGCAAAATGCAGCAGCCAGATTAATAACTGGGACCAGGAGGTCTGAACATATAACACATGTTCTGGCCCGCTTGTATTGGCTGCCTATATGCTACCGAGCCCGATACAAGGTGCTGGTTTTAACCTATAAAGCCCTACACAGCTTGGGCCTGCAATACCTGATGGAACGCCTCTCCCAACCACAATCTACCCAGCACTATGCTCAACGTCTGGGGTCTTCCTCCGACTGACGCCCCCAAGGGAGGCTTGGAAGGCAGCAACAAGTGAGAGGGCCTTTTCTGTGGTAGCCCCACAACTGTGGAACAGCCTCCCCCCTGAGGCCCGCCTGGCGCCAACTTTACTATCCTTTTGGCGCCAGGTTAAGACTGCTCTCTATGCTGAGTCATTTAACAGCTCCAAATAGTACACGGGTGGTGGTGATGTCACCTTTTCTTTTCTTTTTTAACCAGTCTACTTTTTATAATCTTGTCTTAGCTATTTAAGTAATATTAAAGTTGTTTTTAAAATGTATAGTGAATTTTTTCCCAATGTTTTTATTGTTTGTATTTTTATATTGTATTTTATTGTAAAAATTTATAATTGTTGTAAACCACCCAGAGAGCTTCGGCTATTGGGCGGTATAGAAATGAAGATGATGATGATGATGATGATGATGATGATGATGATGATGATAATAGACTGTGATTATACCAACTTTTGGTACATTGAACAAATTCAGAGTGAGGCAATTTTATAAAATTAATATGCTGCATTGTATACTTGCTGTCACTACTGGTTTCATGGATGCCAATTATCAGCCTGTTTCATGTCAGCTACAATGAAAATGCATTATCTGGCACTTTAGCCCAAGGGTATGGCTTTTTGTATATTTTTTTACCCCTTCCCCCATATGCCATGCCATGCACTTGAAGTAGCATCTGATTCCCATTTCATGCATAATATACTCTCAGAACTGTTGACTTACTGTTCATGACTTCCAGCCAGTCAGTGTCTGTCTTAACACATGAATGGCAGGATTTACAAAGGTGTCTTCCAGCTTACTGCATGCCTAGATTCAGCATTGTATTTGCTACCGTAATTATTATTTTGGTAACAATGGCTGATTTTAGAGCATGGGCTAGAAGTTATGACACATCACTAAGGCACAGTCTTCTGTACAAGAAAGGAAACAAACTAGAAAGGTTGGAAAGCTGTATTTATTTAGTGTCCATTAAGAGGATTTGGCTTGTATTTTATCTTGCTATGCAGGGAACTCTGTGTATTTCAATTCCTTTGCCAAATCTTAAAAGCCAGACTGAGCTGCCAAACGATCTAAATAGAATATTCCACTTTGAGAAGAAGAAAGCCTTGATATGGGCTGAAAAATAACTTACTTTGCACTCCAAAACCATTTGTTGTTGCTGGTCCTGCTGCTGCCACACGTCCTTGTACATATGATGAAAGGACAGATCCCTGCCCCACATGGCTTACAATCTAGAAACAGACAAAAAGGAGGGAGGGAAATGGAGACAGGTAAATCGTGAAAAATATGGGATCATTCCAGTCACACATACTTAGGCTTAATTGTGGTAGGGGATGAGGAGTAGGAGGTAGTACCAAAAGGTTAATACAGAATGACACAGTAGAATTATGGGTGCACACTTCAGACTGCAGTAGGTGGGATAGGGTTTCATATTTTTGAATGCCCTACCCATGTAAAAAGTCTCTGCATATACTAAGCAAGCACATCAGAGAGAGGGCTACACCAAGCATTTATCTCTGATGCATGCAGGGAATCTTTTATGTGGGTTGAGCATTCAAAAATATGACCCTCCCCCACTGCAGTCTGAAGTGGTATAGTCCACAATTCTACCACCTCACTTTGTATAATGTGTAGAATGGCCCTGACTATGTAGCCAAAAGGCTACCTTCACATAACATCACATTGGTGCCTGATTGGTCCAACTTTTTATCACATTGGTATTCTGTCCTTCCTCCAAGCTCAATGCTGCATTCATGGGATTTATCTCTCAACAGTTCTGTGAGGTCATGCTGAGAGACAATGACTTTCCCAAAGCCACCCAGAGAGCTTCCTCTTTGTCAGAGCAGGGTTGCCCTGGCTTGAGCCCAGCTCTCTATCCGTTACACTATGCTGGCTCTCTGCCTGTAAGGTTTCAGGGGCTGATTTGGGTAGATGGAAATTCAGTTAACATGGAGTGAGATGAAAATCAGGTGGTCAAGTATTTGCTGCTGGAGAATCCTATTCGCTGGCTCTCTTGACCTCTAGTTAAAATAAAATCACTGTGCTTTTAAAATAAAATCGCGGTGAGTATTGGCAATGCCAGATATGACTACTGCATCAGCATTTCTAAGGGCGTGGATGGGTGTTCCCCAGAGAAATAACTGTAGAGGATTCAATCCTTTTTAAAATAACTGTAGAGGATTCAATCCTTTTTAGGGCCATAAGTCAGCTCAGAAATGTATATATATATATGTGTGTGTGTGTGTGTGTGTGTGTATGTACAGTAATACCTTGGATTGCAAGTAACTTGGTTTGAGAGCGTTTTGCAAGACAAGCAAATTTTTAAATAGTTATTTAATATTTTTTTTACTTGATATACAAGTGACGTCTTGCAATACAAGTACTATAGTACGGCTTAAATTAAAAATCTCTGTACAAATTTTTTTGGGGGGGGATTTCATTTTGATATAAGAGTGTTTTGGATTACAAGCACGTTTCCGGAACAAATTATGCTCTCAATCCAAGGCACTACTGTATATATAAATCATACATTTAATAAATCAGCTGTAAAATTCATCCCTAGAAGCCCTGGCTTGGATTGTTGAGAAGTAAGCAAGGAGTTTATGTAACTGCAATATTCTTCCTGTTATCCCTAGTGAGTGTTGTCTCTGTCAAGGTTCTGCCTGTACCAGGACACCTTGATCAGCTCCTTAAAGATATTTTGCCTCTTTAAGAGCCCCTCCTGTATCCGGATGCCAATTCTCTGCCTTTTACCTTCTCTTCCCAGTAACGTGAGATTAGGCCTTAGGCATGGTGCAAAAGACACTCCAACAACTGAATGTTAACAATAACTGTTTACTTTAGTAAATTTTGGTATAGTAGATTCACAATAACTTAAGGTAATTACACAAATAGAGCTGTCTACTTTCAAAAAGCAGGTATAATAGAAATAAAATAAATAATGCAGTTCTCTCTAACCTAGGTACTCTTACACCTGTAACCTTAATAGAGATTCCTTCCCAGCCTAGCCCTGGCTGTTCTGCATTCTTCAGTGATATTCAGTCTCTGCTTCTCTGTCTGTCTCTGCTTCTTGGTGCCTGCAGCTCCTCTCCTCCACACAGCTTCTCTCTGTGTCTGTGTCCGCAGCTCCTCTCCTCCACACACTTGCAGAACAACCACACCTCTTTATATATTCTCCCACCAGGACTAGAAGGCTACAAACCTGTGACCTCAAACTGGAGAAACGAAACTTAACTCTATTAAGGGGGAAAGGTGACTTTAACTCCATTTTGGGAGGAAAGAAACTTTTAACTCCATGAGGGAAAAATGAAACTCACGAATGCCCCCCTCCCATCAGGAGATGTTTGGGCCTACAGGCTTCAACCTAACTCAAGCCTGTGTAGGCCTCAATCCTTCACAGTCTCCCACTCTGTTGTAAGTTCCTTGGAGCAGGGGCCTATCTTCTTTGCTTACATTACTCTGTAAAATACTGTGTACATGGGAGGGTGCTCTATAATATATAAAAATATAACTCTGCAAATAATGTTTTAAACAACTTGTAATTTTTCCTCTCTATAGTTATGCGAAATCCTGGCTAAAGAAAAAGACATAATACGGAAGGAATACTGGAGATACATCGGAAGATCCCTTAAGAGTAAACACAGCCCAAATGAGGAACAGAATGTGCCAACTGAAAATGATCAGCAGTAACTTCATGTTAGTGGGAAAGAATACGACATTCAGCTCTGTGTGTTATTACAAAGACTCTTAGTGGGAAGAGCTAGGCAGGCAATTAAATAGTGTCGTTTCCTCTCTTCCCCAAATATGTTGTAACTATACATTACTGCAGAGGTATTGCTTCTAACCACGCTGAGAGTGCAAAGCATTCTGTGTAACAAACTGACCTGTGGTTACTACTGCTATACATGTTAGTTGTGGGATGGTCCAAAGCACTGTGCATTAAAAAAAACACTTAGTAATTACTTGAACTGTACCAAATAAAGGAATTGTTTCTTAACAGTATATAAATAATGCTGTACTTGCAGTTTTAATGCCCTAAATCAGTTCCCAGCCTTGGCCTCTACAAAGTGGCACCTGTTCTCATAGAGCAAGCGCATATAAGATTCTGAATGTATTTGAGTTGGATTGCAGAGACCTGGTGTATAGTGGATATATAAAGTACCGTAACTTAATTGTAGTTACTGCAAGGAAGGGTATGCAGTTGTATATTGGAGCAGCTATACAACACTGACTGTGTTTTCATTGTACTCAACTAATGCCATCAATAATTTGTAATAAAGGTATAATACTTGTGCAAGGATTTAGTGTACTTTGATATTTGGACTTTTCTGTAGTATCTAGAGCAAGGGTGCTAAAACAGGGATTCTGGCTACTGTGGGAGACAAGCAAATTACTGAATCACAGCAGTACACTGCTTGTTCACAATAAACTAGAAATCCTGACTCATGGTCTCCGAACATGGCCAGTGTATCTCAGTAAGAAAATACCCAGTTTATCCTTCTGCTTGCCCTCCGCTTAGATTGTAACCAGAGAACAGCTGGCTAGATCACAATATTACCATGATTCTAGATTGCTTCTGCTGTCTGGGAGAAGAGAACTGAGATGTTTGGAGTTTCTTGTCTTGATCTTTTAGGAACAATTTTGTCTTGAGTTCTCTGCTATAAGAAATGCAGGGTTGCTGCTGAAAACGGCAAGCCGAACTCTCCCCTACCCAATTGTACATGTACCCAGTTGTATATGTAGTACAACTTATCTTGTGTCCTGGTGCTAAAATGCTGCCAGTGCCACTATTTCACTTCTTTGTCTGCCTCTGGTGAGAATAGGTAAAAACTCAACATTGTACCAGAACTCGGAAGGAGGAGGAGCTGTTGTAAGCTGCTAAGCAAGAAGACCAAAAACCTATAGCTAGTTAACCCAGTTTAAGCTGCCATTTTCAGTGACAGCCCTGTGCTTCTTTTAATGTGTAGTTCTGCCCCAATTATATTTTTAGTCCTTTCAGTAACACAGTTCTCTGGGCAGATCACATAGAATAACATAACAAAAACAACACAAGAAATGCAATATAAAAGCTGCCATTCCAGCACTGTACTGGCAAATTTAAATGTAAATTCTAGAATCTAAATTTCTGGGGGGAAAGGAATGTATTTGCATGGCACTGAAAAGATAGTGTGGTTGCCGGATGAGCCTCCTTGGGGAGGGTGTTCCATAAAGGGTTCCAAAACTGAGAAGGCCCTTTCTCTTGAAGTTACCCACCTAACTTCATTTGGTGGGGGTACCAAGGAGGACCTCTGAAGGTGACCTAAGGGTCTGATCAGGTACGTATGGGAAGAGAGCTTCCTTCAGCACTGACCACAAGTGTTTAGGACTTTAAAAGTCAACACCTTCACTTTGAATTGGGTTTGGAAATGGACTGGAAGTAGCCTAGCAGCTTTATTTTGGACGAACCGGGTTTTTTTTATTTTTACTTTTTTAAAATTGAATTTTCCAAAACAAAAACAAATCATATTTGGCTTCCGCCTCTTTGTCTGACAAACATTACCAATCCATATCCAATCTAAGTTTTCTCTATTTTCACAAAAAGAATTTCACCTTTACTAATATTCAAAAATCAAAACCCGAAGTTATTAAATCACCTTCCCTCTTCCCCGAGAAGTCCACCAGAGGTTTCCAGTCTTTCATAAAAGAAGATATATTTTTTTCTCTAATTAAACAAGTCAATTTCGCCATCTCTGCTAAGTCTAAAATTTTCAACAGCCAGTCTTCTATAGTTGGTATTGCTGCTGCTTTCCATTTTTGAGCATAGATTATTCTTGCTGCTGTCATCATATATTGTAATAATGTTCCATAGTCTTAAGTTGTAAATCCATTATGCCCAATAAGAACATTTCTGGTTTAAGTTGAATATTCACTTTTATTCACCGGAAAACGAACCGGTTTCCAAACCATTTTCAAAAGTAGTCCCACATACAGCACATTTCAGTAATCCAACCAGGAGGTTACCAGGGGATGGATAACTCTCACCAGGCTCTTTGTCCGGATAGTCACATTGACCTAGGCCAGTGCTTCTCAAATAGTGGGGCGGGGCCCCCAGGGGGGGCGCGAGGCTCCCTAAAGGGGGGCTCGTTTGACCTCAGTTAAAAGTTTTTTTTAATATTGTGTTCCTTTAAATCCTGTGCTCCTTTAAATCTTTTCTGCTACAGTTAATAAAGCTATTCTTTGTTGTAAATTGATCCACATTTCTTTCTTTTTTTATTCTCTTATATGTTAATAAGGATACAGTGTTATGCAGAGGTGTACTTATAACAATTTTATAGACAAATGATACTATTTACAGTCGCGCGGGGGGCGTGAAATGTTTTCTTCTTCCTAGGGGGGGCATGACAGAAAATAATTGAGAAGCACTGACCTAGGCTGATAAAGAGTGCTCCTAGTGCAACCTACTCCAGAACGGGTCAAACACCACTCAACTGGGCAGACAAACCACCTAAGTCCTGTATACCTGACTGAATAGGCATGATGGTCGGTGGGTTTCTTGTAGAAGAGGCTTTCCATCCAAGTATTTTTGTCCTTGAAGGAGCCAGGCACTGCCACCACTCTTTAACAGCACATACAAGAGAGGTGTCCCCACTGTTAGTAGGATCCAGCTCATCATTACTCCCCTCACCAGGTTTTCCTCATGCCCTTAGGCCAGCCTTCCCCAACATGGTACCCTCCAGAGGTTTTGGACTACAACTCTCATCAGCCCCAGCCAGTATGGCCAATTGTAAGGGATGATGGGAGATGAAGTCCAAAACATCTGGCAGGTCCCAGGTGCCTTAGGACTTTGGGGCTGACTCTTTCAATCCTAGAGAGGAGAAGGGAAACCAAACTGGAGGATGAGAGTGGAGCATGGGCTAAGCAAAATAGGCTGTTCACTGGTGAAGGCTGGATGTCACCAGCCAAGAAACACGGGCTTTTGGCTACTGAACTCTGGCTCTGCAGAATGTTTTCTAAGCAAAGGTCAAGGCATTGTGTAAGTTGTCCACTATGCTGTGTGACTGACATGAGAGATGCTGTCCACCCCCAGCTGTAGAGCAGATGTACGCAGAAGGTAGACCCCTCCTCTAGTTTCCTGCATTGAGCAGGGGGTTGGACTTGATAGCCTTGTAGGCTCCTTCCAACTCTATGATCTATGAAATCTATAAAATCTAGAGTGGCCACTTGTGAATCACCAAAAAAAGAAAAAAGGAAATGCACATCATCAAGAAAGAGGACAAAAGAAGACACTGATTTGCCTATAATTTGCATATGCTAATGTATATGTATAGGTGCAAATTTAGAAGTTATAATCTAAACAGGAAACTACATCTCACCATAGCATGAAGGGCTGTGACCAGACCTGTGTCCCTGCCTGTTCAGTCTGCTGTTCCGGTCCTAATTGTTGATGGGCAACAGCTCTGATGGTTCTTTATCTTTAAACCGGACTTGGACAGAACAGCCCTTCAAATAGAGGTCACCTTCAAAATAGAGGACAGTCCTCTGGTAGCCCTTCAAATAGAGGACTGTCGTTTGTAGAAGAGGACACATGGCCACCCTGGGTGCATTTCTCAGTGATTTGCAGTAGGTCAACAAGGGTTTCTAGTGCCCAATTGCGTATGTTTCCCCTTTAGGATGCAGAATACAGATAAAGTAAACAGAAGTTTTATCATTTAATTCAAGAAGACATGGATTATATACCTTTAAGGCATGAAAATGTCAGGAACAGGGAGTTGTGCCTGTGTGTGTGTGTGTGTGTGTGTGTATACAGTAATACCTTGGATTGCAAGTAACTTGGTTTGAGAGAGTTTTGCAAGACAAGCAAATTTTTAAATATATATATATATATATTACTTGATATACAAGCGATGTCTTGCAATACAAGTACTGTAGTATGGCTTAAATTAAAAATCTACAATTTTTTTGGGAGGGATTTCGTTTTGATATAAGAGTGTTTTGGATTACAAGCACGTTTTCGGAACAAATGATGCTCTCAATCCAAGGCATGACTGTATATATATATATATATATATATGGATTTTACCATATGTAAAACCATATGTAAAACCAATATGGATTTTACAGGCGCCTATTTGCATTTCTCAAATATGTTACTTGGCCCAGAGAAATTGGCACCAGTGTACTTTAAATTGTGTAGTAGCCCAAGAGCACTTACTAATTTGATAGCATTATGGATCTCCCTAGCTCAGGTAAAGAGGTTTCTTGGTGTGTCTTCAAAGCTATCCCATGCACAGGATTGCAGTCAAAGGGATTCGGAGCACTCTTGTAGCTTAACAGAAGTTATTCAAGGACTCCACCTGCCAAAGCCTCCGTTGTTAATATTGGGAAGGAGAAGAAGAGTCCTTTGCTTGGGATGTCATGCAGTTGAGAAGCATAATATCACTGGCTACTATTTGAGAAGGAGAGCAAATGTGGGTGACCAGATAGGAAAGGCTGAATACCGGATGGAGCCTACAGACCAGCAGTTGTCTACCCCATCCTAATTCCATGCAATGTTGTATATGCATGTAACAGGATTAGATATCCTTGAGAGACATGCTGACTGGGAATGATGGGACCTGCAGTCTAACACATCTAGAGAGCATCAGGTTGAGGAAGGCTATGATGTAGCATAGTGGCTTAGTCCAGGGCTCCCCAATGATTTTGGACCTGTGGACACATTTGGGAATTTGAGAGAATGCTGTGGGCACCACCACAAAATGCCTTCCATGGGGGATGTGACTAGCCACATGATTGCTGCCGTGGGGGCCTGGCTAGTCAAGAGATGTGGTGGCAGTGGCAGGGAGAGAAATAGCACAGCTAGAGGCTGGGAGGGGAGGGGAAATGGAAATAGTTGCTTCCTGACCCACCCAATCTTCTTTCATCCACACAGACCTTTCTCCTTTGTTCTCTCTCTCTCTCTCTCTCTCTCTCTCCCCCCCTCTCCAAGTCTTTAGCCTCACTGTGTCTCTCCTCCAGCCCCTTCGCTATTTCTCTCCCTTCCCTTCTTCTTTCTCTCCCTTCCTAGCCCATAACCTTGCTCTTTCTCTCCCACTCACCCCTTTATCTTGCTGTTTCTCTCCACTCCCAGCCTCTAGCCTCGCTCTTTCTCTGCCCATACCTCTCTACCTTGCTGTCCCTCCCCCTGCCTAGCCTAGCCTCTCGCCTCGCCCTCGCTCTTTCTCTCCCCTCTATTCTTTTGCCTTGCTTTCTCTTCCTGCCTGCTGAGCAGTTGATCAGTGGCAGGTTCAGGATGATGATGATGATGATTGGGCAGGGAGTGAAGAGCTGTGTGAGTGCCACTGGAGGTGCCTGCGGCTGCCATGTTACAAACCCCTGCCTTAGAATATTGGAGATAATCAGAGAGAAAGTATGGGGTAGTCCTTAGAGTCTAAGGACTATCCCATACTTTGTCTCTGACTATTATAGCATAGTATATTCCTGTTCTTAAAACTGAACAGTACAGAAATAAGGCATTCGGTCTTAAATAATCTATACAGAAGTATATTTGTTTGCATTAGAACAGATCAGGCTGAATGTGCAATGGTTTTATAAAATTACTGACAATTTCCAACAATTTACTTAAATGCAGGAATGTATGGGGTTATCAATGCACAATTAACGAGGTGCTGGTTTTGACCTATAAAGTCCTTACATGGCTTTGGACCGCAATACCTGATGGAGCGCTTCTCCTGGCATGAACCTACCCATAAATTATGTTCAACATTAAGGCCCTCCTCCAGGTGCCTCCTCCAAGGGAGGCTTGGAGGGCGACAACAAGGGAGAAGGCCATCTTGGTGGTGGCCCCCCAATTATGGAATGATCTCCCCAATGAGGCCTGCCAGGCACCAACATTGTTATCTTTTTGGCGCCAGGTTATATATATGTTTTTATACTGTATTTTAAAGGTTTTAATCATTGTAAACCACCCAGAGAGCTTCGGCTATTGGGCAGTATAGAAATGTAATAAATGAAATTCAGAGAACCTTTTAAAGGTGGTGCCATTATATTATTTGAGCTAAGATGGAATGCTCAAAGAAAAGTCAGGGAAGGGTGAGACCCTGTGATAGGTAATACCTCTATTACCTTATATACAACATACAGTAGTTTGAGGGCAAACGTCCTCATTTTATGGGAATACATTAATGGCACTTATGTCAAGGAAACCACCAAACGAGAACGTGCCACTTGTGCATTTGTAATGTGAGGGTACTTTCCATTTTAAAGAATTTTCATTTATCTCTCTCTCATTACTTTGTTCTTCAAAAGGGCCATAGTTGTACATTATTGTCAATGACAATGATGCCACAAAAGTGCTTTAGTAAAAATGGTGTCCACTTTCATGTATTGTTTGTATGAGGTCAGCTTGCCACTAGTCAAGATGGGCACTATTTGTGTTGCTTCCAAGAGGATTGAAGCAAAAACGCCCTCAGAGAAGATGGTTGCCTTCTGGACTAGGAAAGTGGGGGGAAATTATTGGAGGAAAACAGTAGCGCTGAAAATAGTAGGCAGTGTAACAGAGAGCAGGGAAAGACAGAGAGAGAATGCGGCTGTGAAGAAATGTATTTAGCTGGGTTAGACAGGATGCAGGTGCATATGAAATGCAGAAAAGGACTGGAGATTAGAAGAGATGGAGAAGATAAAGGGAAATGGGTAGCATCTGAGAAGCACGATGAGAAATATGAGGGGTTGGTAAAAGAATTAGAGGGAATTAGGGATAAGAAGAAGGAAGCATGGCACTAAAAGTAAGGAAGTTTAGCTTATTACTGTATGAATAAATACATTAAGGGTGTATTCCTATGCCTGTTTAGACAGGAAAAAAGCCTACAACTCCCAGCGTGCCCCTGACTGGGGCACTCTGGCAGTTGTAGGCCTTTTTTCTGTCTAAACAGGCATAAGATTGCGCCTTAAAATATTTATTTACTGTCTTTTGGCCCTGAAGACCCCACAAGGCAGTTATATGAAATGTTGCTAAGGCTTCAACCCTAAACATAGTTACTTGGATGCATGTAAGTAAATATGGTTGGATGCAAATAAGTAAATATGGTTAGGAATAGGTTAATGTAGAAGCTCAGAGGGAGAAATGTTAGGTATAGTTATCCTTTTAAAGGGGGGGGGGAAGCAATAAGGTTATGACAAGAGATTCCTTATATTTATTTATTTTTAATAATGGAATGGAATTTTACTTAGGATTTTGACTTTGTACATTTGGGGTGCTTCCAGATGGAGGGCTCCTAATGCTACTAATTGGAAGGCATTGTGTAGCTATTCCACACTTTCTCATTAATGGAAGAAACAGTGGAAAAACACAGAAAGGTTACAAGTGGAAGATGAACTTATATAGACCCCTGTAAAACTCTATGAATGGGGCAGGGAGATTGACCCTTGGCTACATTCTATTCTAAAAATAGAAATTGCTAATTCTGATTAAATCATATAATTTTATCATTCTGATGGGGAAAAGGTCAATTAATTTGGGAGTGGTGGTTGAGAAACATGATATTCAATACATTTTTGAACATGGGGATGATCTTATTGATAACATATTTTACTAGCTGGCAAGAAACACCAGGCTGGCTGATGTGACTATAGCAAAGTGTGATTTAAGCCGCAATCCTATGCATGTTTAGACAGAAAAAAGTCCTACAGCTCCCAGCATTCCCCAGCCAGCAAGACTGACTGGGGAATGCTGGGAGCTGTAGGACTTTATTCTGTCTCAACATGCATAGGATTGCTCCCTTAAATTGTTAGAATGAGAAGTTGGGGGGGAGAGATGTGATTTACAAATAATTCTGATCTCCAAAGTCTAAGGGAAATAAAATAATAATAATAATAATAATAGCATACAAACACAGACTTCGTCGCATCACTGGCCAATTTTCTCTTCCTCTCCAGATTAACAAACCAGAACAAGTTTTTGTTAGGACAGGGTTGGGGAACCATTTTCCTGTTGAGGGCCACATTCCATCAGGGCTAACCTGTTGAGGGCTGCATGCCTGAAGTGGGTGGTGCTAGAGGCAAAAGTGGGTGGGGCCACCCCTTTCTGTCTCTGCCCCCTTCTCTCTTTCTCTTTCCTTTCTTTCTTCCTCTTCCTCCCCACCCAGTGGGTTGTTGGGGGAGGAGGGGGTGACAGATCACTCTTGCCAGAGGTCTGAACTGATCACTTGCAGAAGACTTTTGAAGTTTCTCCTAGGACTGCAGATTGCCCACCCCTGGGCTAGGACATTCCTGGGCAATGATACTTAAATTATTTTATCAGTTGGTGTCCTGATACCAAGGACAGAAGAAAATCACAGGTGCAGTGAAAAAAATAAGTTTAGGGTCTGCAGATTTCCCCACAAACTTGTATATTAATGTTTGTCACTGATTGTTCCAGAAGAGTATAAAAACTTGGGGTTGGCTCTGACTTCCCTTCCACATAAGTGTTTTCAGTCTAGCAGAGGATCCCTGGGAGAAGGGTGGGAGGTGACTTTTGCTGATTCCCCTTCTCTCAAATCCTGCAAGGGGTGTATGTGCAGATTTGGACCATGAGCCACCAGTTGCTGACTTCTGATATATACAAAATAATTAAATGATATTAATCCTGCTCTTCCCAATTTATTTGACTACCAAATGTATTTTTGAAGCCTCCGTTCATTGCAAATGGTCACAAACTATAATAATGAAAAACGCAAGACACCTTAGTAGACACCATTTACAGTAATACCTTGGATTGCAAGTAACTTGGTTTGAGAGCGTTTTGCAAGACAAGCAAATTTTTAAATATTTATTATTATTTTTTACTTGATATACAAGCGACGTCTTGCAATACAAGTACTGTAGTACGGCTTAAATTAAAAATCTCTGTACAATTTTTTTGGGGGAATTTCATTTTGATATAAGAGTGTTTTGGATTACAAGCACGTTTCCGGAACGTATTATGCTCTCAATCCAAGGCATGACTGTATTCTTATTTCTCACCTGGTACAGAAAGTTGTCGTGTGCGTATGTATCACTTGGCATTTAGGCAATCAAGCTCTTCCCAACATCTTATCCTATCACTGTTGATGGAGCAGAAGGACCATGCCTTTTGTAGCAAAATTGCATCAGGAGAAAGCAGTACAAGGGCAACCTTTGGGCTGCAATCCCTAGCTAGACAACTTTGTACACAACTTTGCTCCTCTTTTTACAGCCGACTAACAATACTGTGTGACACAACCAAGCTGGATTCTCACTGTGCTGGAGAGAAGGGGACTGCTTTCTAAAATCAAGGAGAACCGGAGTAGCAAATGGGCTAGCTTAGAAAAGCATAACCGAAAGTGGGATTTCTGCATAGCTAGTTCAGAGGGGTCCACCAGGATTTCAGTAAAATTTGGGGGGACGGGGACGGACGACGACACTGTTCTCATGGGGATCATAGATTTCATAGATCATAGAGTTGGAAGGAGCCTACAAGGCTATCAAGTCCAACCCCCTGCTCAATGCAGGAAACTAGAGGAGGGTTCTTCCATCCAAGTAATAACCAGGCCTGACCCTGCTTAGCTTTCCACGCTCAGACAAGCTGAGCCAACATAAGCCACAGGCCTGTTCAATAATGGGGAGCAAGATGCTTCCAGTTTAGCTCTTAGCGACAAGAAAGAAAGAGCATCAAGAGGAGTTGAGATATAAATACTCCTCCAATTCCCGGAGTAGGATTCTGATAGTGGATTTGAGGAGAATATATCTTGGGTGTTTTTTGGTTTTAAAAAAGTAACAAACTAGGGCAGAAAAGAGACCTGGTTAGTAAGTTTGAGAGGAAAAACTAAAGCTCGAACCTCTCTCTCTGCATGTTTACTCAGAAATAAGTACTACGGTACTACTGTGTTAAAAGGGCCTTTCTCATATGTACGTGTGAATAGCATCACCTTCGGGCAGGGTTATGCTGCCAGGCTCGCAAAGCTGTAATACAGAGAAGAACCAGTGCCTTTGGTTTTATATATGCTGGGGTTATATATAAATTCCACAGAGGTACCCTTTAACCAAATACAGCGCTGAAAGCTGGTCTAAAGGGCGGAGGCGTGGGGCCTGGTCCTTCCATGTTTCCAGAATCCCGGCTTTCCCCCTTTTTTCTTTTTAACGGTTTTATCCTGAGCGAAAAGTGCGTGCGTGGAGAACTCCGTTCTGTCAAGAGAGGAAAACGAAGGGGGGATTAAGAGCTGAGAAGGAGAGGGCGCGCGCGTGTGGGGAGGGGAGACTCTCCCAAGCTCTCCCCTCCCCAGTCCGGCCGGTTCTTTCCTCCTTCTCCCTTTGCCCCGCTGTGTTATTTCCTCTTCCTCTCGGCAGGCGGGAGGAGAGAAAGAGAGAAGGGGAGGTAGGCTTGGCTAGTAGGCTGGGAAGGAGGCGGAGGAGGAGACGGAGACAGTGGCGGCGCTGTTTCTGCTGTGTGTGCGCGCGTGCGTGCGTGTGTGTCTGTGTGCGAGGACGACGACGACGTGGGGAGGGGAATAGGGACCAGGGAGACCGACGAGAGCCGCCGTCGCTGCTGTCGTCGTCGAGCGGGGGGGCGGCGCTAGCGGCTGGCGGGGGCCTGAGCGAGCTTACAGAGTCACCGTGTCACGGCGGCGGCACCCGCCCGCCTTCCCTCCCTCCCGCTCGCTTACTGCTGCTACTGCTGCCGCCGCCCGGGAAGGGAAACTGCAGCCTCCTACTCCTCTTTCCCGGAGAGGCCTCACCATCACTACTGCCGCCCGCCGCCTTCTCTTCCTCCTCCTCGCCACCGCCGGAGTCGATTCGCCTTCCTTCGCGCGCACCCTCGCCGAAGCGACCCATCCCAAGCCGTGCAGAAGGAGGGGAGATTTGGGGGCCCAGGCTAGGCCAAGACAAGACGGGCCGGGCCCAGGCTGCGGAGCCGGCGCCGAGCAGCCAAGACCGGGGGGTGGGTGGGGGGGTGGGAGGGGAACTGGAGCCCGGGACGGGCCTGGGTTGGGACGGGCCGCCGCCTTCTCCTCTGAACTAGGATGTCCCGACATGAAGGTGAGTGTGAGGCCGGAGCAGGCCGGGCCTGGGCGATACAAGCCGGGGAGGGGGAAAGGAGACAGTGAGAGGTGGATCATCATGGCGCCGCCGACGCTGCACTAGGAGTGGTGGTAGTAGGCAGAGAAGCCGGCAGCAGAGCCCAGCCCGGGGCAGCAGGAGCCTGCGGCGGCGGCAGCGACGGAAGGAAGGCGGGCTGGACCCGCTTTGCATTGTCATGGGCCCTGTGTCCGTTACGGCTCCTCTCCGCCCCGGACCAGGGGGTGGCCTTGAGTGAGGCCTAAAAACGGAGCTCAGGCCGTTGTGGGCGCCACAGCTTCGGGCCTGGCCTGGCCCCGGCCCCGCCCTAGGGGGAAACAGTAGTTATGGGGCGAATGCTGCCCCGCTTTCCGGGACGATCCATTTTCTTTATGGCGGGTGTGAGTAAGAAAGGGAAGAAGGCTGGTTGAGTGAGCAAGGCCCAGCTGGCAGGAACGTATTTGGGTTGGGGGTAGAAAGGGTGGGTTTAGGGGTGGCTTGCACATCGGAAAGAGTTGAGGGTTGTTATGCGGCACGTGGGAATGGCGTACATAGGCTTGAGGGTTAACGGCGTTGAGCGTTACGGAATCAAGGTGGGGGGGGATTACAGTTTGGTGTATACGTTTGGTGGGCCACACAGAAAGAAAAGTTTGCTGGGCCACGTAGGAGGTGAATGTATGCAAGGGGGGATGTTGGGAAAGAAGTGGGGGCTACACAGAATGGGGACAAATGTGCTGTTTGAGATTGTGTTGCCGGAGGAGAATGGATGCATGCTGGTCAGAGCCTTGGGTGGGGTAAACGTACAGTACAGAGTGGAGAAGGATTGGCAGCAGTGCCACTGGAGATGTATACCTGGCAGGGAGGTAATGGACGAAGACCAGAGGACTGCAAAGTGTAAAGAGGACACGTTGTGTGTGTGCTAATGTGGTAAGGAAAGGTGCACATACATAGAGTTGTGCTGAAGTAGTTTGCACATGTGAGGAAGTGAGTTTTGAAAGGGAAGTTGAAATTGCAATTTTTTCCAGTGTTGGTATGACATTTGGCATATGCTTCAGGGAATGCATCCCTTTTTGAATTGGAGAGAAAGACAAGGTATCTGGATAATACCGGTAATTTCAAATTGAGAATGGTAGATAAGGGAGAAATAATGTGCAGGATCTGATTGTTGATGTAATTGTTGGTGGGCTTGTATGATATGCTAAGGTGATTGAGAAACACATATTTTCTTACTCCTTTGCCGAACTGTTCTTGGGGAAGTCTAGCAATTTGAAATCTAACCTTGTAGGTAACCACTTGCTTAGTAACGAATAAAAATGTGCACCATTCAGGTAGCTTTCTATAGTCTCCTCAAGCTGACTTGTAACACATGGGTACATATGGGTTGGTAACCTTGAATTTTCTTGGCAGAAAGCTGGAGGACAAATCAAATAAATAACCCTGTACTTATTTACAAGTAACACCTTAACACTTTATCTTTTCTTAGATAGAATGTAATCCTAGCATCCTTTTGCTTCCTTACATTTTGCAATGTTACAGAAGGAAACATAAATCATAGTTCACTTTTCCTGTATATTCTTTATTGCTGATGCTGAAGTAAATGGATGATCAAGAATCAACAGTGAGAGGAACTAAAAAGTTGAAAAGGAGTGTGTGTAATAGGAAGAAAAAACTAGAAGTATGTATAACTGATGGACCATATTTTTTTCATCTTTTGGTGATAAATAAATAAACAAATAAATATGATAGTTTAGCAAAGAGGTTGAGCAGAAGTTCTGTGTAGTAACACATTTTAACAAGATATGGGCAAGCTCAAAACTGGGGGAAGACTACAGATTTAATACCTACTGAGTGTGAAATGTTGTAGAAGCAGATGTGTGTTTAAGGAATAAATGTTGCTGAAAATGTTAAATTTGTGTTAACCTTTACATGAAAAAAGATTTCCTATCTTACTATTGGTTAGCGCCTTTTGATAGTTGGAATTCCATTAACTAATGGAATTTGCTGCCACAGGATGCTGCTATGCCCATTAGCTTAAATAGCTTAACAATGAGATTTGACATATTCATGGAGGATAGTTCTATCATAGTTATTAGCCAGGATAGCTAAGTGGAACATCCCTGTTCAGAGGCCATATGCCACTGAATACTATTTGCTAGGGGCCAAACAACAGGAGGATCTGTTTCCCTCTTGCCCTGCTTGTTGACTTCCTGGAAGCGTTCCTACTGGCTACTGTTGGAAATGATACTGGACTAATTGAATTCTTGGTCTGATCCAGCAGAGCTGCTCTTATATTCTTAGTGAAGTGAACAGTAAGTTATTTTACTGTTGTCTTTTTGAGGATGAATGGTTCTTAGATTGTTGTTTAAGGGCTGCGATCAAGTTGTGTGAAGGCTTCAAGTACTGTATACTAGCAGAATAAAAATCCATTATAGCTGTGCTGATTAAAATTATAAAGGGGAGATGCCAAGTACTTCTGAGGTTTATATGTATCCTGTAGATGCCAGCTCTTCAAAGTCTGAGAGCTTTCCCTATAATAATAACTGATCTAAAAACCATTTGCTTGAGAGTGGGATCTGGGAGATATTGCAAGCTTACAATCAACTGGGTGCACAGTGTGAACTTGCTTTTGTAATCTGTGGATTTCTTTAGCTTTTCAACCTATTTACTCTGAAGTTCTAGGTCAGTGTTCTATAGGATCACAGCCTTAAAGTCACTTTATATTTTGCATTGGGATTTCATTGATTAAGAAAGAGAGAATATCTACTTTTAATTAACTGGGATGCTTTCGGAAAATCTGAAAAAAGTGAGGGTTCTGGAGCCTTTTGCAAATTATGGATATTCTTCTAAGGTAATCTTACTTTAGTGTTTTGTATGTAAATATTTTGGCTGGTGTTCTCTGAGGAATCCATAAGAGAGAGCACACTAAAAGTATGATGCAAACATGGCTGCAGTGCTTATTTCAGTGTATTCAGCAATCAGCAGTGCTTTTGTCCGCCAGAGAATCTACATTAGCTGTGAAATTCTCTTAGTAAATCCTGTTTCAGTAGGTAACTTTGTTTTTCACAAGTAGATGTCTAGACCTAGTGACAGGGTTCACACAACATGATAAGCCATGGTGGCATATAAGCCATGTTTGTTTCAGAATGGCTTGTGTTGTCTGAACCCAGCAGCGTGGCTTGTTAACCACACACAAGCCACTCTGGCCATGTTGTGTGAACCCAGTCTGTTGGGCATGTTTCACTAGAAAGTGAATAGTAAGGTAGCTGGAGATGGCTCTGCAAAGGCTGGATGGTTTCTGTGCATCAGACAGCCAAAGTTTGGAATTAGAGCTAGAGAACTGAGTATTAATATTTTGGGAAGCTATGTATTACTAGGGGCCTATTGTTCAAGAATAGGTTGAGGTATGTTGACAGGCAGAAAAGCCTTGGGATTCTCCAGTTGGACAAAATCTAGAGTCTTAGGAGGCCAGCCCAGTTAGCTGGTAGCTGGTCCAATATATGATGTTGCATCAGTGAGTGCTACAACATACTGACAATTTATATAGTCTGGCTGCTCAGATCCCTGCCTATGGCTTGGTAAAGGGTGGCTTTGATTGTGCAGCTAATTGTGTTGAATCCTTATCCCTTTTCAGCAGAGCCACTGGGTGAACAGTTACTTATTTATTATTATTACATTTATATCCCACCTTTTTTCCTCCAAGGAACCCAAGGTGGCTTACATGTTCTTCCTTCCCATTTTATCCTCTCAGCAACCCTGCGAGGTAGGTTTGGCTGAGAGTCAGTGACTGGGCCAAAGTCACCCAGTGAGCTTCATGGCTGAGTGGGGTGTGTGCGTTTCACCAACATTGTTTGGTATCTTTCCCATGCTCAGACCATAGTCCTCATGACTCTGTTAAGGTCTTGTATTTATTTTATTTATTTATTATATTTATACCCCGCCTTTTTTCCTGCAAGGAACCCAAGGCGGCTTACATAATCCTCCTTCTCCTCTCCATTTTATCCTCACAACAACCCTGTGAGGTAGGTTAGGCTGAGAATCAGTGACTGGCCCAAAGTCACCCAGTGAGTTTCATGGCCGAGTGGGGACTAGAACCCGGATCTCCCAAGTCCCAGTCCAACACTCTCACCACTACACCACACCAAATCCCTCTTTGGGATATAGCAACTGAGGAATTTTTGTCCTGGTAGTGGGCTTGTAGGAGTACCTATTGGGGATGAAGATAGCTTTGACAGAGAATCCTATGCCAAATTCTCATTTGAGGTGTGTGTGGGTCCTTCCAGTTGAGATCTTTGTTTTGCATAATTTCTGATCCTGTTTATTTCTTTGGCTATGAACTATTCCAACACTTTAGCATGGCCAGCAGTTTGAAAAAATAGTCATCTTTGCTCTCCAGTTGTGGTGGTGTGCATAGTATGTGTGTGTGTGTGTGTGTGTGTGTGTGTAAATGCTGAAATAATGAATTGTGATACTGCTAGTTTGTATATTACTCCATGTATTGTACACGTTAGATCTCCCTTCAGTATCTGTGGTGTGTGGATGTTGAGAACTGCCTTACTGGATCAGATCAAAGGTCCATCTAATCCAGCATTTTGTTTCCAACAGCAGCTAACTAGATGACCCTGGGAAACTCACAAATAGGGTATGGTCAGAATAACAAACATCTGGTACTCAGGAGGTATACTGCCACTGAATAGAGAGGTTCCATTTTAGTTCTCATGGCTGATCAATTCATTTTGCTCCATGAATTCCTCTTAATTTTCTTTTAAAATCATTAATCTGGTGGTCATCACATCTTGAAGTAGTGAATTGCTTTTGCTTGTTCTGACTCTCAATTTTAATATATTGAATAAGAGAAAAAGCTTAATTCTGTCGACTGGGTACAGTGCATAACAGAGCCTGGCTCCCCTGGCCCCAGTGCATGGGAACTCAATGACTAGGATGTTGCAGAGGGTGGGAGGTTTCTGTTTTATATCTGCATGGTGCTTTACTATGTACAGATCCCTGCACCAAGAACTTAAAATTAAAATAAGGGAAATGACAGCGGGAGGGGAGGGAAGGGAAGGCGGGTAAACGGGGAAGTATGGTAATATGTATTATTTAAGTTACGTATACCAATTTAGGCATGGTTATAGAGCTATCGTAGGGCATGAAAAAGTTGGGTTTTGAGGAGGGATGTGAAGGAGCAGAGAGGTAGCACCATGCAGATGTTCTGGGAGACAGTTCCAAGTATAAGGGGTAGCAAAGGGAAAGGTCTGGAGTCACTTTAGGAAGTGAGATCTCTTGGGACAGCTGAGGGTGGTAGAGCTGGAGGAGCAAAGATCATAGGCAGGGATCTATTAGTATATAAGAGCAGTGAGATGAAGGAGGTGAGAGCTATGGAGGACCTTGAAGGTAAGCTTGTGCTGAATCCGGGAGCAGACAGAAAGCCAATGTAGGGGGGATTTAAGGAGATCTGTGTGTACCTCCCTCCCACATCCCTGTCCAGCCACCTTCCTTTGCTTAATCAAGGAATGTGGCTTAGCAGAGTGAGAATGCCTGCCAAGGACTATTTCAGTTTCTTATTTATATCCCACTTTACTGTTGTAAGCTGCTTTGATTGTTATAATAGTGGTATAAAAATACATCAAGGTAAAATTAAAAACAACTCATTCGTTATAGCAATAGGAATGGCAGCACTTAAATGCTAAACCCCCCATCAAATAACATTTAAAATATGAAACACACTATGCATAATATACTCACCATACTTGCTTACCTGGGAGTAAGCCCCATTGATTCCAGTGGGACTTACTTCTGAGTAGACATGTATAGGATTGCACTGCCAACAGAGCTGGAATTTTAAAAATGTAGGGCCTCTAAGGCCAATCTTAAAGGCTGGGCAGGTTCATATGGGAGGAGGTGGTTTTTTCAGGTAACCTGGTCCGGTATGTTATCTGGGCTTTAAAAGTCAGTATCAGCTCTCAAAACTGAGTCCAGAAACAAACGGGCAAACAACGCTGATGAAATAAAATTGGGAGTTATGTGTTGATCCAAGTGCCAGATAACAATCTGGCATCAACATTTTCCACCAGTTGAAATTTCCAGACATTTTTAAAGGCATTCCCTCTCTGCTGTCCTTCCGCTGGCAGAAAAAGACCGCTTTATTCAAGAAGGCCTTTGGCCTGTAAGTGGGTCTGCTGGGTTGGGTGCTGTTTTTATTTTTTCTGTGATACGTTTTTGTTATATTTTAATGTGTTTTATTGTTTGGCCAATTTTAATTATGCCTGTGAACCACCTTGAGTGCCATTTTTTGGTAGAAAGGTGGGGTGCAAATTAATTAATTAATTAAATAATACATAATAGAGAACATTGCAGTAGTCCAGTCTGGAAGTAACCGGGGCATCAGTAACTGATGCCAGGTCCATCTTCTCCAGGAAAGGCTGCAGCTACTAAATCAGTCAGAGCTGGTAAAAGATGCTCCTTGCTGTAACTTGTGTATCCAAGTAAAATGATAGATCGAGGAGTACACTCAAGCTGCATACCTGTTGCTTCACAAGGAGCGCAATCCTGTTCAAAAGAGGTTGAACATTTTTACCCAGATTGCTGGAACTTCTGACCAACAGCACCTTTATCTTAACTGGATTAAGTGTCAGTGTGTTCATCCTTGTCCACTTCTGAAATGATTTCAGGTACTGGTTTCTTGCTTCCATTCCCTGCCTGGAAAGATGGAAACGGACAGAAATAGAGCTATGTGTCATTTGTATGCTGGTGATGTTCAGCCCAAACCTCTGGATGATCTCTCCCAGCAGTTTTATCTAGACATTAGAAAACATGGGAGATAAGATGGAGCCTTGAGCAATCTTGCTGGCCAAAGGCCAGTGGGTACAACAGCGGCCTCCCAGCACCACCTTCTGGGATTGACCCTCCCAGAATGAGCACAGATATTTCAGAACACTTACTCCAATCCTTTCCATGCATCTCCCAGTATAGGGCATTCACTGGGCAGCCAAGACAGTTTTCTTTTCAAAAATAGAGATGTGGGAAGCATGCATAGGTCTCCCATACCTAGTAATGTGCTGAGCACCTGTGTACATTGGCTGAGGGGTGGGGTAAAGAGAATCAGGCTCTGTTTTGTCCTAGCTATGGGTATCCCTTTGTGCATTCAGGTGCTTGCACCTGCATTGGATAGACTTGAATCCAGTATAATTTATTTCTAATTACTCCATAAAACATGGTATGATACTTGCTCTTTTATTTTCCACTCCCTTTCTATGAATTGTGACATTGAATTTGCCATTTTTAATTGATGCTGAAGGGACATTTTTTAGTGTGCTTTGACTAGAATCCTAATATCTTTTTCCTGGTTGGTCTCTGCTAATTTAGACCATTCCAGGACATGTGGAGGTAGGGTTTTTTTTTTGTCCCAATATGAATTACTTTGCTTTTAAACTGACTCTTACTTGCAGTTCTGTTGCCTATCACACAATTTGGAAAGATCCTATTGGAGTTCTTCAGATTGGAAACTTTCTGAATAATTTCACTGTACAGTACATTCACTGTACACCCAAACCTATCATGAATAAATTAAATTACACTGCCCTGGTGTAGATTGGTGGGGGACTCCCATTATTTTCCTCCCTCCATTGTGAAAACTATTCATTTAGTCTTACCCCATGCTTTCCGTTTTGTTTAATCTCTTACTGATCTGTAAGAGGACCCATTCCCTCATCCCATAACTACTAGATTCACTTAGCAGCCTTTGGTGTAAAGGATTTTGTCTAGTCTTTTTGAAAGCTGAGAAGGCTGGTGAAGCAAGACTTCCCTTTGTAGGCACCCTGCTGGTAATATAAACATAATATCCTTAATCCCTCCCCCCCCCCCCCATTTACCTGATATGTATGTAACTTCCTGAATCTACTCCCATAAACTAAATGTGTACTTCATGTTACATCGGATGCCCTCCAGTCCTTTGGTTAAGGAGGCTGATTTTAGCAACTCGTTACAGATGTTAAAAATCTGCAACCATTTCACATTTTGGTTCTTAAAGAACTATTGGATTGGATTAATGTCATCTAAACCTGAGACTTGTTATTTCTTCATTTGTCAGTTCGAAAACCTTATCCTTTCTTACCTCTGTCTGACATAGTTCTTCAGATGCACCGTTTGAACACCATGGTTCTTGTGTGACCATATTTCTGGCACCTTATGCAGAGAAGATTGATTCAGAGAACAATTCACTTAACTTCTCTGAAGTTTTCCTGTGTTCAGTACTTCTTTTTATACTGTTGTCGCTTGCTGGCTCCACTGCCTCTGACTAGTTTCCTGCTACTAAAGTGTATTTTGATTAAGGCCTTCTTGGCTTGACTTATTGTGTCTATATATGATACAAAATTTTATCCAGCAGAGCCCCCTTGGCTTTGGTTTTTCAGTTAGCATGTGATATGGCATGGAATATTCAGTGAACTTCAGTAGGAGAAACTAAATCTTCACATCACATCCTTCAGCCAGAGCAAGATCTGTGCATGCATCCTAACAGGATGTAGGCATATTACATACTAGAACTGTGAAGGATCAACACCTGGATCCTTTGCGTGAGTTCGGCGCTTAACGGGTTAACCGGCACTGCGTTACAGCCCGTATAAGCACAGGAGACCGCCTAGGAGGCTCGCACACACAAGAGGAAACTAGAGCCCTTTAAATGACCAAATAAGGCTTTATTTGTTTATACAAGATACGGAGTGGAACTAACAGCTTTCTAGGAATACTATAATGTCAACACAACCTCAGTTGACCCCTGCGTTTATCAATGAAACAGGCTCCCAGGCTAGCGCATTGGGATTAGTCAGGTACCTTAGACCAAAGACGTTACGCTAGTCAATGTCAGCCTGGCTCCGGATCGGCCGATCCGGGGATGGGAATAGCTTACTCCAGCCGCCGCTTAGAGGATGAATCTGGCTCCGAAGCCCCCTGGGTTCCCAACAACCCTTTACCGGAAGGGAGAGGGGTTTTCTACCCCTGAGTTCCCGCTCTCCCCACCCTCCAGGTCAGGTGGGGGCTTATGCCTGCCCCTTCGTATCAGGTGGGCTTATTCCTGCCCGGGAAGAAGGTGACGTACTGGGTACTTTACAGCTCTTTGAGACTGCCCTGATAGTTTGATGGTTCTTGATGGTTCTTCCTTGGGTTTTGTGGAATTCCACCAAGACTCTTCATTGTTGGGGATGACGGTCTGTCTGGCTGCTTCTCCTGTGACTCCATCCCCCTTCCTCGCCCCCTTCCCTCGGGCGGAGACTGTGCGCGTGTGTGTGTGTGTGTGTGTGTGTCAGGCTTTCTCCACACCCTCCCATTTGGAGAAAGATGGCATTGGGATCCACCACCCCAATCCCTATCTAACTGTCTCCTACTGAGAAAGCCCGGGACAACCCATCTGCCACGATGTTGTCCTTGCCCTTGATGTGTTCTACTGAAAAATCAAAATCCTGCAGGGCTAAGCTCCACCGCAACAACTTCTGGTTGGATCCCTTCACCCTATCCAGCCAACACAAGGGGGAATGGTCGGTCTGCAACAAGAACCGGTGCCCCCAAAGATAGGGGCGAGGCTTGGTCACTGCCCATACTATCGCCAAGCATTCTTTCTCGACAGTGGCCAAGTTCCGCTCCCGGGGTAAAAGTTTTTTACTCAAGTAGGTGACAGGGCATAGCCCTTGCCCTGGCCGTTCCTGCAGCAAGACGGCTCCCATCCCTGCTTCCGAGGCATCCGTCTGCAGGACAAAAGGGGCTTCAAAGTCGGGTGCTTGCAGCACAGGAGCTGCCATTAAGCAGGGTTTTAATCCTTCGAACGCTGCCTGGCAAGCGGCCGACCACTGGACCTTAACGGGTTGCTGCTTCTTGCACAAATCTGTCAGAGGGGCGGCTAGCTGGCTAAAATGGGGCACAAATTTACGATAATAGCCAGCCAGCCCTAAAAAAGCCTGAACCTGCTTCTTCGTCTTGGGTTGGGGCCAGGTGCGGACCGACTCTATCTTTGCTTCTAGGGGCTTGACACTACCTCCCCCCACCTTATGTCCTAGATACTCTACCTCCCCCCGCCCAACCTGACACTTTTTAGCCTTCACAGTCAGCCCGGCGTCCTGAATCCTCTGAAATACCTGGCGGACATGTTGCAAATGTTGTTCCCAGGTAGAACTGAAAATGGCTATATCATCCAGATATGCACAGGCGAACTCCCCCAACCCATTTAGCATCCCATTCACCAGCCTTTGGAAGGTCGCTGGACCGTTCCGGACTTCGAAGGGCAGGGTGGTGAATTGGAACAGACCCAGATGGGTCACAAAGGCGGATTTCAAGGCAGCATCCGGATCAAGCGGGACCTGCCAATAACCCTTTGTCAGGTCCAGAGTAGTGATGTACTTGGCTCCCCCTAGCCGTTCCAACAGCACATCCATATTTGGGATGGGGTATGGGTCAGGGACAGTCACCTTGTTAATTTTCCGGTAATCCACACAGAACCGAACCCCTCCATCCTTCTTGGCTACCAACACTATAGGGGAGGACCAGGGGCTAGAGCTGGGTACAATGACTCCAAGATCTAACATGGCTTGGACTTCATCTGCAGTGACCTGGGCATGGGGCCCTACCGCCCGGTAGGGTAGGGACTGTATAGGGGGGCTATTCCCCGTTTCAATGGTATGTTGCATGAGTGTGGTGCATCCCGGACGGTCGGAGAACATAGGCTGGAAGTCCTCTAAGACCTGGGTAATCTGTCCCCGCTGCTGTTCCGACAGGGAGGGAGACAATTGGATCTCATCCATCCATCCCCCTCCCCCCCATTCTGCCAACAAGTCCCCGTCAGAGGTCCCTTGGTCCACACATTCCTGCACTCCCCCCACCTTCGTCCCCCGTTCCACATACAACTTTAACATGTTCACATGAAATACCCTTTGCCTCCCCGGCTGTCCCGGAAAAGCCACTTGATAGTTCACCTCCCCCGACCTTCCAATCACGGTCCCCGGACCCTCCCATTTCAAACACAATTTGTCTGTTTTCTGGGGGCGCAGTACCAACACCTGGTCCCCCACTTCAAAAGTCCTTGGCACAGCCGTCCGGTTGTACCACGCGCTCTGTCGCTGTTGTGCTGCTCCGAGATGTTGTTGTGCCGCCTCCCGCACCTCCCGAAGGACAGTTTGGAGGTGTTGCATGAAGGTATGCACCGGCATGGAAGGTTCTGCTGCAACCCCCTCCCATTCTGCCCGCAGAAGAGCCAAAGGTCCCCTTAGCTCCCTCCCAAACATCAATTCGTTGGGGGAGAATCCCAGGCTCTCCTGGGGGGAGTCCCGGTACGCGAACAACAGGTAGGGGAGAGCTCGATCCCAAGTCCCGGGATGCTTAGCCGCATAAGCTCGGATCATTTTCTCCAGAGTCTGATTGAACCGCTCCACCAGCCCATTTGTCTCGTGATGATATGGCACCGAAGTCAGATGCTCCACACCCCCCAATTCCCACATCTTTTTAAACAATTTGGACACGAATCCCGTGCCACAGTCCGAAACCACCGTGTGAGGCATTCCTAGGCGGGCGAAAAGAGAGAGGAGAGTCTTAGCCAGGCTGGTAGCGGAGATGGAGGCTAGGGCAAAAGCCTCGGCATAGCGAGTGGCAAAGTCAACAACAGTCAGTATAAACTTCTTCCCCGTCTTGGTGGGGGGGTTCAAGGGTCCCACAATGTCCAACCCTATTCTTTCAAAAGGGGTGTCCACGATGGGTAGGGGTTGAAGGGGGGCTTTCGGGTGGTCCCGGTTATGCCCCACCCGCTGGCAGACATCGCAGGACCGGCAATATTCCCGGACTTCATTTGCCACCATGGGCCAGTAAAACCCTTCTGTCACCCTGGCTAATGTCCGTCTCTGTCCCAAGTGGCCCCCCCAGGCTACGTCGTGGGCCAACTGCAGTACAGCCTGGCGGTACCTTGCAGGCACAACTAATTGTCTTTTCTTTGGCTGGGGACCCAGTTCGGTTTTTGGACTGAACTCCCTATAAAGGGCTCCTGCTTCCCACAAAAACCGTTCTGACTGGTCCACTGCCCCCAACGCTTGACCGGCCCGATCCCGGCATTCTCGGAGGGACGGGTCGTGCTGCTGCTCTTCTTGGAAAGCCCTTTGAGTCCCAAAATCTCGGGCCATTGGGGCGAACCCCCCTTGGTCATCCTCCCTCACTGAAGCTGAGGGGGGGGGCGGCGAACAGTCGATTGCCGGGGTCACTTCACCGCGACCGGGATTGGGAGTCGTGGGGCTGTGGGGCAGGGGCTTGTTTGGCTTGACGACGTGTCACCACCCCCACCTTGACCTGGGCAGCCCGGAACGCAATGTCGTTCCCAATGATGATCCCCCACTCTTGCTGTCCATGTACTATAACATCCACCTTCCCTTCCCATCCCTTGTACTTGACCCAGACCCGGGCAGGGGGAACAGCTATGTTGGGGGAGTTATAGGGTTTTATGGCACAGGTACGCCCTTTTAACAGCTGGCTCTTCTTTACCTTACTCCGAGATAAAGCAGTTATGTCCGCCCCGGTGTCCCTATACCCCACATGGGAAACATTGTTCACAGAGATGGACTCACAGAATTTGCTCTGGCTCCAACGCAGTTGCTCCGGCGATGCAATGCGCATTAGGGATGCGTGCGAGATGGCCCCAAGGGAATGCTGTCCTCCGCTCATCAGGGGCTGCGCCGCATCCTCTGCTTCTTCCAGGGACGAGACCGACTGCTGATCCTCTTCGTGTTCCTCTGGTTCGCGGGACTCGGGAGCGAGCATCCTTCCCACCTTGCCCGGGGCTGTTTTGGGGTTGCGGTTCTTCGCAAGGAGCTTGGGGCAACTCCTCTTGAGGTGACCCGGTTCTTTGCAGTAGAAACAGCCACTGGCGCTGCGACTCTCTTTGGGCTTGCTTGGGGCTCCCTCCCGAGGTTTGGGGTTGCCCTTCTCCGCGCTCCCTCTGGCCCCGCCACGACTGAGGTTGCCCCCTTTCACTCCCTTGGGTTGCCGATACAGCCCCATTTGGTCCGCCAGCTTACCCATCTCCCGACAGTTTGGGGGGTCCCGGTCCCTCACAGCAGTAGCCAAATCCTCTGGGATGGTGGCACAAAATTGTTCCTGGATCAGGAGCTCTTGCACCTCCACCAAGGTGGTCCTCCTAGTGGCCCCGATCCACGCATCCCAAACTTGCCCCAGATGCGCCATCCAGGAGGCATACGTGTCCCCTGGGGAAGGCTGTCCGTAACGAAATTTACGGCGACAGTGTTCGGCTGTGAGGGCAAAACGCTCCCTCACAGCTTCCTTAAATGCAACATAGGCCAAAGGGGCAGTTTGGGTATGAATGCCCAAGAGATCAGCCAGCTCCCCGCTGACCTGTGTCCTCAAGGCGGACATTCTCAAATTGTCCGGCACCTTCTGCTCCTGGCAGGCAACTTCGAACAGGGTGAAGAAGATCAACACGTCCTGCCCAGGCTTGTAGGTGGGAAATTGTTTCCGGTCCCATTTAGGGGTCGGGGTGCTCCCACTCTGAGGTGCAGGGGGTCCCCGCCCTCCGGCGCCCGCAGTCAGCCTTGCTAACTCTAGCTGCATCTGCAGCGCCGCTTGCTGATGCTGGATCATCTCCTGCTGATGTCGCATCACTTCCCTGGTCTGTTGCCAATTCAGTTGGGGAAAGAGGGCGTCCAAACCTCCCCCTCCTATGGCTCCACCAGCAACCCCTCCGTTGAGGTCTTCCTCTAACCCGGGGTCCCTCCTGTCGCCTCTCCTGAGGCTACTCGTAAAGCTGGGGCTACCCCATTGTTTGGGTTCCTGCCCCGCCAGCGAGGATGAGGGGGCACTACCCACTCCATTGTGGAGACCTGGCTCCCCTCTCTTCTTGGGGTCTCTGGACTGCTCCCTAGCTCTAGCTGTTCCTGGCTCAGGCTATTCATTTTACTTTTGCCTGACTACTTTCCAGCAATCCGCTAGCCTGCCCTAGACCCTATTAGTTCCGTCCGTTAACTATAGTTTCCAATTGTCCCGTCGTCTGCCACCATGTGAAGGATCAACACCTGGATCCTTTGCGTGAGTTCGGCGCTTAACGGGTTAACCGGCACTGAGTTACAGCCTGTACAAGCACAGGAGACCGCCTAGGAGGCTCGCACACACAAGAGGAAACTAGAGCCCTTTAAATGACCAAATGAGGCTTTATTTGTTTATACAAGATACGGAGCGGAACTAACAGCTTTCTAGGAATACTATAATGTCAACACAACCTCAGTTGACCTCTGCGTTTATCAATGAAACAGGCTCCCAGGCTAGCGCATTGGGATTAGTCAGGTACCTTAGACCAAAGACGTTACGCTAGTCAATGTCAGCCTGGCTCCGGATCGGCCGATCCGGGGATGGGAATAGCTTACTCCAGCCGCCGCTTAGAGGATGAATCTGGCTCCGAAGCCCCCTGGGTTCCCAACAACCCTTTACCGGAAGGGAGAGGGGTTTTCTACCCCTGAGTTCCCGCTCTCCCCACCCTCCAGGTCAGGTGGGGGCTTATGCCTGCCCCTTCGTATCAGGTGGGCTTATTCCTGCCCGGGAAGAAGGTGACATACTGGGTACTTTACAGCTCTTTGAGACTGCCCTGATAGTTTGATGGTTCTTGATGGTCCTTCCTTGGGTTTTGTGGAATTCCACCGAGACTCTCCATTGTTGGGGATGACGGTCTGTCTGGCTGCTTCTCCTGTGACTCCATCCCCCTTCCTCGCCCCCTTCCCTCGGGCGGAGACTGTGCGTGTGTGTGTGTGTGTGTAGACTCGTGTCAGGCTTTTTCCACAAGAACACACAGAGGCTGTTAGCATGTAATAGTGGCATTTGGCAGCAAATCGTGGGTTAATTAATTAACCCACGATTTGTGGGGACGTTGCTGTGCATGTGCCACTTCTGGTTTGCAGCAACAATTTATAAATGCTCCATTTGTAGGTTGTCTGTGTGACAGGGGTCCTCAAACTTTTTAAACAGGGGGCCAGTTCATTGTCCCTGAGACTGTTGGGGGGCTGGACTTTAGTTTGAAAAAAATATGAACGAATGGATCAAGTAAAAAAAAAGGACCCGGGTCCTTTTTTTTTTTGCTTGATTAAATGGAAAGTGGGTGACTTTGGGCCAGTCACTGACTCTCAGTTTAACCTACCTCACAGGGTTATTGTGAGGATTAAATGGAGAGGAGGAAGATTATGTAAGCAACCTTGGGTTCCTTGCAGGAAAAAAGGCGGGGCATAAATATAATAAATAAATAAACCAACCAAATTGGCATACTCATAGAAGCTAGAAATTCTGATTATATAATTAAAAAGACGCATCACACTTCTCCCCAATTTTGTGAGGTATACTTCCTCAGCAGATGGAGGCTCCATTCCTAACTCTCAAAGCCAGGAGCCACCTCACTGAAACACAGCAAAAGTTCTCACAGGACAGCATCCTGCTTCCGAGGAGACGACAAATTTTGTGCCCCACAGAAACTGGCAATCACCCACCGCTTGTGCTCTGCTGAGATTTGCTTTTTTCCTCTTCAGGATTCTTGACACCGCTTTTTAGTTCTCTTTTATTTCCCCCTTCCTTCCCAATTCATATGTTTATTATCAGTCTTCCCCTACTTCTCCAAAGGACTCCTCTCCAGCTGCCTCTCTCTGCAGGCCTGCATCACAGGGGTGGCCCAAGATCTTTGGCTGCCTTTAGCAACATTTCCCACAAGTGCCTCTTCACTTTAAACCCCTAGTTTAAACATACCAAGGTATAGACTGGGATGGGGGTGCAATTGGTGCAAATAGGAGGGAGTGGAGAAAAGTGCAGTAGGGGAAGACTTGGAACCTGAGACGGTACATCTTTAACTGAAGGGGGAACAAAGAGAGATATTATTAGGGTGGTATTAGGACCTAATACCACCCTAATAATAGCTCTCTTTGTTCCCCTTCAGTTATAGATGTTTAGGATGATGAGGTCTCACTCTCGCTTCACCCACCACACACACCTTTCCCCTCCCCATGGTGGGCTCTGGGCTGGATCTCTGCCGCGGGCTCCAGGCATCCAAGCGCCGCAATTTCCTGGTCGCCCGCCCGGCCCCAGAGCAACGGCAACGGAGGCAGCAGCAACATGGTGGGGGAGGAAGGGATGGGAGGGAGGAGGGGGGTGAGAAGGGGTCGCTGCGAGTGCTGCTCAGTGTCCGCAGCGGCGCCTTGAATCCCTTTACTGAGGCGGCGGCAGCAGCTCCTCGTTCCTCCTCCCCCCAGCGGGGCTCGGCGAGAGCTGGGAAAGACGGGGGGGGGAAGAGCAGTAGCAACACAACAGCAAGCAGCCGTCTCCTGCGGGGGAGGGGGAGCAACAGCCGGCGGCGGAGCGCGGGCCGCCCACCCTCATGCCCTGCGTCTCCTGCAGGCTGACGCTGGCCACAGGACTGCCACCCGCCCTGCAGGTCTCCGGGCGGGCAGCTTGCGCCCTGCCGCCGGCTCAGCTGCCCCTCCTCCCCTTACCCCGCAAGAAGGAGCCTCTAGATCGGCCGCTGGGCCGGATGGAAAGACACGTTGGGCTGGATGTGTCCCGTGGGCCGTAGTTTGAGGACCCCTGCTGTGTGACATCTGAACCTGGACACTTCAGCTTATTTGTGGGTTAAACAACTCAAAGTTAACCTAAGAACAAGCCATGGGTTAACTTTGGGTTGTTTAACCCACAAAGAACCCAAAGTGTCCGGGTTCAAACATACCACAGACAACCTACAAATGGGGTGTTTGTAGATTGTTGCCGCAAACTAGAAGCAAATCACATGCGGTGCACATTCCTGCAAATCATGGGTTAATCAATTAACCCATAATTTGCTGCTGAATGTGAATGTTACATGTGAACCAGGTCATTGTGTATGTCCTGACATTTTCCTGTTGATGCAATTTGGATTAGCAATTGAACTATTAATTAGTTCTATTTATCAGTAGCTAATTGGAGTTCCTAGGCTGGGAGGGCTGTGGAGCACCATAGTGGCACAAATGTCATGATCTGTGCAGAACAAGGACTTAATAAGGCATTAATTTTGTTGAGTTTTGTCTGCTGCCTCTAAAGAGCTGCTTATACCTGAGGTGTGAGATGTCCTGGATGCTCTGGGCCCAGCCTGCTGTGATTTTCTGAAATCCTTGTAAACTGGCAGTCTTGAATACACAAAATTATGGGCATTTTATGAACTGAGGTATGAAATACGATTTGATAGCCCTTTTCAGTCAATACTGCATTCATATTTCAAGATTTCCTCCCTAACTATGATGGCTAAATATTTGCCTTCATCAAATTAAAGTTTGAAAGTCTTACTACTTCAGCAAGCATAATATTACTTCAGAACTATGTATTATACTGTATACCTGACACATAGTTAAACTGTGGGGTTTGATATCCTGATTTATGTAGTCTACATCCCAAATAAAAAACCTGATAGCTAAGGCGCGTTTGTGTCTGAACTAAAATTAGAGGTGTGCTTCTTTCATGCAGCCAAACAGTAAAGAATTGTTACTGACAATAAGAACAGAAGAGGGCCTTCTTGGTGGTGGTCCCCCAGTTCCTTAGTGAGGCTTGCCTGCTGCCCACATTGGTGTCTTTTTAGTGCCAGGCAAATACCTTTTTATTCTTCCAGGTTTTTTAATGTTTAACATTTTAATATCATTAGAACATTTTTATTGATATTGAGGCTTTACTGTTGTGATGGTTGGTGTGGTTTGCCATATGAGGTGTCTATTCTGTGTTGTGTTGTTTTATTTGTCTTCAGGATTTTAGCGCTGTGATGTAATTTATACATTTGATTAATTTGTTGGGTTTTAACTGTTTTTATTTGTTTAACTTGTTCATCTCCCAGAGAACCATGGTAATGGGGTGACTCAGAAATAAATAAAAATAGTCTTTAATTTCTAGTGTGTGTAAAGATAAGCATTACCTGCCCTGTTCCCTGTGTTTTTGCATGAATCTGGGCTTTCCTCTGGAGTGGAAGGAGGCCAGTCCAGACCAGTGAGTGACTCAAGGAAGCTGCAACAGTCAAACTCTGAAGGTGGTAATTCTGATGCATTTCTGTATTGGCAGTTATTAAATGACTGTACTATGATGAATGAAGAGAATGTGTAGAATTACTGACCCTCAGTGAAAGGTGATTAGAAGGAAGCAAGATGAAAGCAGTGAATCTTGCAGATACACAGTGAGCAATCTCCTTTGAGGAGGGTACTTTGGACTCACAGGAGCCTTTAATTATTTATCATTGCTCCAGAGTAGTAGTCAGGACACTGATGTGGTCCAGCGTACAGAACTTGGTCTCATGATCATTGCAACCCACCGTGGCTTATTTAAGCCACGCTGAGTTATGGCGTCTGTGGGCACCAAGTTGCCTATTAAAGCCCTGGCAGCTTGTTGTCCGAACCTGGGCGGCAGAGGTTGTTTCAGGGTTAGACAACCCTCAAATAATCCATGGTCTGTTGTAGTGTTATTTGAGGGTTGTTTGACCTTTAAACAACCCCTGCCACCTGGGTTCAGACGACACAACAACTCATGGCGGCCCACCACCAGGGGTTGACTATTCAAAATGGTTGCCTGTACCCGCTGATTGTGCAAACCGGCCCACAGTTTCAGAATGAATGTCATAGACCATATTGAAAGCCAACCAAAATACTTGGTAAGCAAATTTACATATATGTAAATATCGAACTTAAGTGAGAAGGTTTTGTGTTTTAAAGGAACCTCATTTATTTTTTATAACACATACCTGGATGCTGAAAAGTTTGATATTGTTATCAATGAAAACAGCATACCGTAACCTTAACTCTGAATTCCTATAGACAACCATGACTTTTAATCTAGTTTTGTGTCTTATAGCAGGAGTAGGTATCCAGGTGCCCTTCAGATTTCTTGGAGAACAACTCCGATATGCCCTGACCATTAGCCGTGTTAGCTTGGGCTTATGGAAATTGTAGTCTAGAACATCTGGAGGAGCACCAGGTGGCCTACCCCTGGCATATAGCATGGAAGACTTTACATCTATTGGTTTCCCTTGCCTGCTTGAACTGCTCTTTTCAATGGAGGAACTTGATCCACATCTATAAAGGCGAGCATGTGTCAATTAGGTTCTGTCTTTGATATGAATCGGGCAGTCTCTGTGCACACATTTTTGAATTGGGACTGACACATAAATAAGTCACTTTATAGCTACCACAAGGATAAATTCTTTTTTATTGTCCAATGGTTGTATCATACATTATGGAACAACTTCTTCCAGACTAAACAAATATCCTGCCATCAGTTGTACACATGCCATAAATTAAGAAAGTGGACGTTTGATCTTTCAACATCAATGGGATTTCCCCCCCTTAAGTGGAATCAGTATGCAGTGTGCTGGTGCAGATATAATTCTGGTTGATCTCTTGATATAGAAATATAGGGAGGTGCTGCAGGATCATGCGATCCCTCCCCTCCAGCATGAATCACTCCCTTTTATCTACTTAACTGTAGTTAAGTGTTATAAGCACTGGTTATTGTTAACCACTACTAAGGCTAACTAGTATTTTCTCTTAACTAGGATTTGAAACCAGCTTCAAACCCTGATCTTGATTATCTTGAAATCAAAACCATTTAATTGAACATTTCAAGCCCATCTTCTCTGTACATTCAAGATGGCTCAAGTACTGTAGTACTTGCAGAAATAATTGATTAGTATTATAGTAATAGATATGAATAAAATCAAAGTATAATGTCTTCATGAAGCATCTTCAACTTTTCTATATAAAAATAATTTCAGAACCCAGAAATATAGGTCCAGTTCGGACAATCTGTGTCTGTTTATTACGCTGAGATGTGATTGAGCCTTTGGGCATGCACACAGTTGCTTTACTCTTAGAGATGTAACATTTACAGAAATTTGGAAGCTATGGAAAAATAGTCCCCCAGAAAAAAACAGAAACGTTGAGGAAAATGTAAAATACACTACTTTTTTTTAGTGCTCTTCACAGATCTAAAATCACTTTGTAACTTTAAGAACAAAAAATGCATTATGTATAACTTAGTTTGCTTACAAAATTATCATTAAAATTAAAAATGTTTAAAAGTAAACTCAATTTGTATTTATTGTCTGAATACACTATACTTTTAAATTTAATATACCAGACTTGATAATTTTATGAGCAAACCAAGTTATACATAGTACCTTTTAAGTTACTATTTTATGTCTGACCAGAGGGAATTTCAGCAACTAATTCCTGAAACATCTGAATCATCCCAGAACTCAGATGAAGCAAGAAGAGCTGGAGGGAGAGGAAGACTGGTGTACAACATCTGTTCCTGGGGTGAAGTCTAGGGAAATGTGGTCTGAAGGAAAAGCTATTGAGAGCTTATTTAGCTAGGGAAGACTATCTTACCTGTTTGGACTTGTAACTAGGGTTGCAATGATTTAAATCAGAATGATTTAAATCATTGATTTTTTGCACACAAAAAAAATCATGATTTTTTGCAACCCTGGATACCATAGACACATCTGGACATGCTCATACCAGTGTATACCTTACAGACGTAAAGGTCTCTAACTTGGGAATAAAAAAAAATGCTGAAGATCTCCTTAAAAAGCTCAAACCTATTGCTGTGGCATTGGACAAATTACAGAGAGATTCGTGTAGTATTGGTAGGGCAGTTGATGTTTTGAAGCAACTTTCGGAAGATCTGACACCTTGCAGAATATTGACTGCAAATGATCAAAGCAATCTACAAACCCGTTTCAAGCAAGCACTAACACCAGCTACCGTAACTATCTGGCTGACATTATGACTCCCATCTGTCATGGGCAAAACTTAACAGAAGAGGAGTATGACTCGGGGATGGATTGGGCCAATGAAAACCATCCAAATATAGTTCCAGTCCTAATAAAGTACAAAGCTAAAGCCATTTTCTCAGTATATGTTCAGCAAAAACGTCATCAGTTCAGTTCAGTCCAGCCTCTGGAATGGTGGACTTCACAGCAGGACAAACTGCATCAGGAGGTGATCGATGTCGCAGAACAGTTGCACACTGCAACTGCCTCCACAGCAGATGTGGAAAGAGTGTTTTCATCATTTGGAATCATTTAGGCTTAGACAAAGCTGCCAGAGCTGCTTTTGTTTAAAGCCATGAATCAAAATCAAAAAGGAAAGTGAAGTGAAGGAAAAATTAAGTGAAAGTGATTAATGTAAGTTAAGTTAAGTAACATGTAGTGTATGACAAATAATTACTGTTGAGGTCGCTTTAAATGTGCAAAAATGCAACAGAAGAAACCTGTTAAACCTGTTAAACGAAACCTGTTCTGCTTATTTATTTATTTAAATACATTTTTATACCGCCCAATAACCGAAGCTCTCTGGGCAGTTTACAACAGTTAAAACCATAAAATACAATATAATATAACTATAAAATTTAAAACCATAGATTTAAACAAACAGCAAGGCTAGCAGCAGTTCAAATTACAGCAACAGTTAAAAACTACCAGATAAAAATGATTAAGTTGATTAAAATGATTAAAAAGATTAAAATGCCTGGAAGAATAAAAAGGTCTTCACCTGGCGCCGGAAAGAGTACAATGTGGGTGCCAGGCGAGCCTCTATGGGGAGCTCATTCCACAACCGGGGTGCCACAGCAGAAAAGGCCCTCCTGGTAGCCACCTGCCTCACTTCCTTTGGCAGGGGCTCTCGGAGAAGGACTGCTGATGAAGATCTTAGTGTCCGGGCAGGTACATAAGGGAGGAGACGATCCTTCAGATACCCTGGCCCCAAGCCGTTTAGGGCTTTGAATGTTAGTACCAGCACTTTGAATTGGGCCCGGAAACAGACTGGCAGCCAGTGCAGATGAGAAAGCACTGGCATAATATGTTCACGTCGGCCAGTCCCCGTTAATAATCTCGCTGCCCTGTTTTGGACCAGCTGAAGTTTCCGGACAACTTTCAAAGGCAGCCCCTCGTATAACGCATTGCAGTAATCCAGATGAGAGGTTACCAGAGCATGGATAACTGTAGCTAGGCTATTTCTGTCCAGATATGGACATAGTTGCTATATCAGCCTAAGCTGATAAAAGGTGCTTCATGCCACCGAGTTCACCTGTGCCTCGAGTGACAGTTGTGGATCCAAGAGCACCCCCAAACTACAAATCTGATCCTTCAGGGGGAGTGCAACCCCATCCAGAACTGGTTGAATATTTCATAGATCATCAAGTTGGAAGGAGCCTACAAGGCCATCGAGTCCAACCCCCTGCTCAATGCAGGAAACTAAAGGTTCTTCTTCGTGGTCTCTGTGCTTCACACACATATGGGTTCTCTGCGCCTGCGCTGAGATCGATCGGAAACTTCTTTAGCTGAGATGAGCCGGGCGGGAGCCCCTCCCCCTCGCGCGTGCTCCTTAGCGTGGCTCCCGCCCGTCTCCTCAGTTCCTCTTCGACCGCCTCTGCGACTAGTCGATAGGTTCTTCTCTTCCTTCTCTGTAAGCGAAAGCTGAGTTTATTCTTCTCTAGTTACTTCTTTTAGAAAACTTTTCTCTCATAAACCTTCTGTTTTTTCATTCTCTTTCGAACTATACCTTCATTTCTAAAAAAAAAAAAAAAAAATTATTACCAAAAAAATCCTACCTAAAACCTTCTCTCCCCCGTTCTTGTCCTTATCTATATATTTCTATCTAATCTTTCACTATGCCTCTCAAGGCACCATTTAGGAAATGTCAGCGGTGTGGGACTAAAATCCCCCCCGCTGACAAGCATACGCTCTGCCTCCTATGTCTGGGGCAGGAGCATAAAGTGGAAAGCTGTAAGGATTGTCAGGCCTTTACCAAACAGGCCAGGAAGGCCAGACAAATGAAACTGAGGGCCCTCCTGTGGGAACACTCCTTGTCGGCTAAAGGACCAGCGCCAGAGGAACGACCTGGGGGATCCCAGTCTATAAAAAAACCGCCAACGGACATAACGAAAAAACTCGCTAAGAAGGCCCGTAAGGATAAGGCGAAACGCCTTAAGGAGAAAATGGCGGTTACGGCTAGCGAGATGGCGGTCCCGTCGACTTCGACCACTATGGTGGTCTCGAAGCGTACGGTGGAGATGATAGAGGCTCTGGCTGGTGCTCGGGATCGAGCTTCGGGATCGATTGCCCGCCAGTCCACTCCGGCTTCGACTACGTCTCCTCGAGGCCGAGAGATCCCAAAAGAGCCAGCAGCTGCGTCAGCTTCCCTGTCGGAGGGAGAGCTACGAGCTTCGCCAGCCCAGCTCGAGGAGCAAAAGGCACTGGATAGACCCCGTTCGGGCTCGAGGGGTCCCCCGCCGTTACTGTCTCCGTCAGTTGGGCGCGTAGAGGAGCGCCGGGAATACCGCCGCCGATCACGATCCCCCTACTATCGGGCTCGTGAGTCGGTCTCCACGGCCTCGAGTCCTCGATCTCGACTCTCCCGATACCGTGAGAGGTCGAGGTCCCGTTCCTACTACTCGGGATCGAGTTCCAGGAGCCGATACTCGAGGTCAAGACGTTCGCCAAGGCACGAGAGGTCGGAACGCCATTACTATCACCGGCGTTCCGTTTCTCCAGACAGACACCGTAGCCGAAGGCACTCCCCAACGCCACACCGAGATACGGCTGTGTCTCGTGCCCCGTCGACAGTGGTGAGGGAGTCAGCTGCGTCGACGTCGACAGCTCAGCCACAGCCTCTCGTAAATCTTCCGGTTGCGACTGATGTAGTTGGCCACTCCTCGTCGGGATCGGCGTATCGGTCGGATTCCGACTCGACGGCTTCCTCCTCCCACTCCACCTCCCCGGACGGGCAGGTGGAGTCCAAAGAAGCAGTCTCCCCATCGGAGGACATGGGGAGTTTTGCGGAGCATGTCAGCCGGCTGGTGACTGCTCTGGGAGTTGAGGCGAAATCGTCAAAGGGGAAGGCCAAGGACGACATTTATGCGGTCCTTAAAACGACACAGTCGAACCAGCTGCTTCTTCCATTCTTGCCGACATTGTTGGAGACGGTGCAAGAAACCTGGAAGACTCCGGCCTCATTGAAACCGACGGCCAAACGCCTGGAGTCAATGTACAAGATCCAGGAGGAAGGAGCAAAGTTTCTGTTTTCCCATCCGACCCCGAACTCGCTCATAGTCAAATCGGCGCAGTCTCGTGGGGGAAGACAGCACACCACTCCGGCAGATAGAGAGGGTAAGACGCTAGATTCCTACGGACGTAGGATCTATTCATCGTCTTCCCTCGGACTAAAGATATCTAACTACGAGGCGTTGTTAGCTAGATATCAAATGTATATCACAGAGAAGCTGGGAGACCTCTGTGATTATCTGCCGGACGACAAGAGAGATCTGGCGGCTCAGTACATCAAGGAGGCAACGAGTATCGGTGCACTTCAGATGAACACTGCCCGGCATCAGGTCGACAGTCATGCCAGATCGATGATCGGGTCCGTGGCCTTGAGGAGGCACGCATGGCTTCGCTCTACCGCTCTGACTCCCGACGATAGGGCGAAGATTCAGGACCTTCCGTTCGATGGCGAGGGGTTATTCAATGCCACTACTGATGACTCCCTCGACTCGGCTCAGAAGGCCTTCACAACGGCCAAAAAGATGGGGCTCGTCCGCCAGCAACCATCTCAGTCTTTCAGGCCACGGCGGTGGTCCCGGTTTCCGTTCCCGACCAAGCAGTACCAGCCGGCGGGTCAATACAGGGGCGGGAACCGGAGACCTGGGGCGTCGCAGCCTCCGACCCAACCCCAGCGACAATACCAGCAGCAAAGACCAAGAGGCAGCAGGAAGGGGGGCGACTTCGGTCGTCGTCGTCTTTGACTGCCCTACCGGCCCGACCGACACACCATCGACGCTATACCTCGACGACACCTCTGCACCACCTCAGACTACTCTCTTCGGCCACCGACTTTGCAACCACCTCCAAAATTGGAGGACCATCACGACGGACCGATGGGTGTTAAGCATTATAGAGCACGGCTACAGGATCGAGTTCGGAGTCCTCCCCCCATTTCTCGGGATCAAGACCACCCGTCCAACGCGGGTCCTACTGGAGGAAGTCTCGACCCTCCTTCAAAAGGGAGCAATACAGCCAGTTCCCGCAGGAGACTTGGAGGTCGGCCTGTACTCCAGGTACTTCATTGTGAAGAAGAAGGGAGGAGGACTCAGACCGATCCTGGACCTTCGAACTGTGAATCTTTTTATCCCATCGAAAAGATTCCGCATGGTCACACTCCAATCGATCCTTCCCCTACTCCGAAGGACCGATTGGTTTGCATCCATCGATCTCAAAGATGCCTACTTCCACATCGCCATCCACGGAGACAGCCGGAAATACCTTCGGTTTCGAGTGGGGGAAGACGCCTACCAGTTCGTCGTTCTTCCATTCGGACTCTCCACCGCGCCGAGGGTATTCACAAAGTGTGTGGCGGCGGTGTGTGCGAGTTTGAGGACAAGGGGCATCACCATTTTTCCATACCTCGACGATTGGTTGTTGGTGGCATCGTCGAAGCTCGAGCTACGAAACGCGCTCGAACAGACCCTTGGCCTCATGCTCGAGCTGGGACTTTGCCTGAATGCAGAGAAGTCGGTCCTCCAGCCCGTAAAAGAGATTCAATACATAGGGGCGAGGTTAAATGCATCCGATGGTCGGGCCTACCTTCCGAACGAACGGGCAATGAAGATAGTCGCTCTATCAAAGAAAATATACAGTCGGCCAATGTCATCAGCTCGCACACTCCAGCGACTCTTAGGGCACATGGCCTCGACCATAGCAGTCGTACGCTATGCGAGGCTTCGCATGCGACCGCTACAGATCTGGTTTGTCCGAGCTTTCAAGCCGGAAAAGGACAGACCATCCCTTCGTCTATCAGTTCCACGAGCCGTAAGAGAGTCTTTGAGGTGGTGGCAGAAAGAGTCGAACCTGCTCGACGGCGTGACCTTCCGACCATCGATACCGAGCCGAATTCTAACAACGGACGCATCGCTACTAGGATGGGGAGCCCACTCCGACGACCACGTCGTACAGGGCACTTGGAATCCGGCGGAAAGAACCAGACACATCAATTGGCTGGAGCTAATGGCTGTCTGGAAAGCACTACAAGCGCTGGAACATCATCTGACTGCCCATCACGTTCAGATTGTAACAGACAACACCACAGTGGTAGCGTATTTAAACAAACAGGGAGGCACGAGGTCGATGCGCCTCACGAGACTGACGCTACAGCTGTACGAGTGGGCTCTACCTCGACGAATGTCATTTGTAGCTATTCACATAGCGGGGAAAATCAATGTCCTGGCGGACACACTGAGCAGGGTGTCGCTGCAGTCGCACTGAGTGGAAGCTGGATCGGCAAATATTGGCATCCCTTTTCCACCTATGGGGCCGGCCGAACGTAGACCTATTCGCAACCAGCGAAAATACGGCCTGTCCACTATTCTGCAGCAGAGCGGCTATGGATCCGAAATCGATGACCGACGCCTTCCTACTGGATTGGAGCAACGACTTTTTCTATCTGTTCCCTCCAATTCCGCTACTGACTCGAGTGCTGGCAAAGATATCGTTGGACAGAACAAACTGTATCCTAATATCCCCATGGTGGCCACGTCAACCCTGGTTTTCCCTCCTTCTGCATCTATCTCAGGGAAATTACCTGCAACTACCTTTTCAGGACAACCTGCTCACCCAGCAGCAGGGCAGGGTGTTTCACCCGAATCTGCAATCGTTGAACCTCACGGCTTGGAGGATCAGATAGCAAGGCATACAGACCTCTCTTCGGCAGTAAGGGAAGTCCTGTTAGCAGCACGAAAGCAATCAACAAGGCTTTCTTATGCAAGGAAATGGCAAGCTTTTCTCTAACTTTGTGTCGATGTCCGATAAAGACCCGATAACTTGCTCGATATCGACTGTCCTCGACTTCCTTCACTCTCTGATGGCCCGGGGACTTAAACTCTCGTCTATTAAAGTTTATTTAGCGGCAATTACGGCGTACCGAACAACCTCGACCGGTTCATCTTTATTTGTACACCCACTCGTGAAGCAATTTCTGAAGGGTGTAAAAAACTTATGCCCTCCGACGAGGACTATTATACCGGGATGGGACCTCCAGTTGGTTTTGAAAGTTTTAATGAAACCCCCTTTTGAGCCCATGGCGAAATCAGACTTACCTCTTCTATCATTTAAAACTCTGTTCCTGACAGCGATTACATCCGCAAGGCGTGTCAGCGAACTAGCCGCTCTCAGGGTTGACCCTCCATACACAATTTTCCACAAAGACAAGGTCGTCTTGCGGCCGGACATAGCCTTCTTACCAAAAGTCGTCTCCGATTTTCATCTAGGCCAGGACATTGTGCTTCCGGCTTTTTTCTCAACACCATCATCGGATACCGAGAGACTTTTACACAGCCTCGATGTCCGTAGAGCAATAGCCTTTTACAAAGCGCGTACAGAGTCCATAAGGCACACGCAACAACTTTTCGTATGTTACGGCCCTCCGAAGAAGGGATGTCCAGTATCAAAACAGAGACTATCCAAATGGCTTGTAGACACCATCAAACTGGCATATCAACTCGCCGGTCGCGCTTTGCCAAGCTCCGTGAGGGCGCACTCTACTAGGGCCATGTCGACTTCGACGGCATTCGGCAGAGGAGTCTCTTTGACGGACTTGTGCAGGGCGGCAACTTGGTCTTCGCCCTCCACCTTTATCCGGCACTACCGCCTCGATGTTCGATCCAGGGCACAGAACGCCTTCGGCAGGGCGGTACTGTCATCGATCACCATCTGACTGCCGACACCGACCCACCTCCGGTAAGTCAGCTTGCTAATCTACCCATATGTGTGTGAAGCACAGAGACCACGAAGAAGAAGGACAGGTTGCTTACCTGTAACTGTAGTTCTTCGAGTGGTCATCTGTGCATTCACACAACCCGCCCTCCTTCCCCTCTCGGTGTCTGCATCGAGTTCGATGGATACCCAGGTGGAAATGGGGTGGTCCAATTTCGTGTGTTTTCTTTTTAGTCCATCTCGATTACATCGAGGTTCGGAGTTTTTTCTATCAATCTCGTACCCATCGGGTTCGAGGAGGTGTAGTAAAGTTTTCTTCCTGAATCAGCCTCGGTCCCGAGGGTCGCAATAGGCGGTCTCAGGGAACTGAGGAGACGGGCGGGAGCCGCGCTAAGGAGCACGCGCGAGGGGGAGGGGCTCCCGCCCGGCTCATCTCAGCTAAAGAAGTTTCCGATCGATCTCAGCGCAGGCGCAGAGAACCCATATGTGTGTGAATGCACAGATGACCACTCGAAGAACTACAGTTACAGGTAAGCAACCTGTCCTCTCCCATCCAAGTAATAACCAGGCCTGACCTAGCTTAGCTTTCCACGCTCAGACAAGCTGAGCCAGCGTTATCACTTAGCCGGGCAGACGAACCATCCACTAACAGTACCTCCGTCTTATCTGGATTGAGTCACAGTTTATTAGCCCTCATCCAGTCCATTATCGTGCCCAGGCACTGATTCAGAACAGCCACTGCCTCACCTGGATTAGATTAAAAGGAGAGATAGAGCTGGGTGTCATTTGCATATTGATGACACCTCAGCCCACACCTCTGGATAACCTCTCCCAGTGGTTTCATGTAGATATTAAACAGCATGGGGGATAAAGTACCCCATGGCATAACTGCCAGGGGACAGAGCAGGAATCCCCCAGCACCACCTTCTGGAATCGGTCGCCCAAGTAGGATTGGAACCACTGGAGCGCAATGCCTCCCAACTCCCAACCCAGACAACCTATCCAGAAGGATACCATGGTCGATGGTATCGAAAGCCACTGAGAGGTCCAAGAGAATCAACAGGGTCGCACTCCCCCTGTCCCTCTCCCAGCAAAGGTCATCCCACAGGGCGACCAAGGCAGTTTCCGTTCCAAAACCAGGCCTGAATCCAGATTGAAATGGATCTAGATAGTCCGTTTCATCCAAGAGTGCCTGGAGTTGACTAGCAACCACCCGCTCAAGCACCTTGCCCAGGAATGGGATATTAGCTACCGGCTTGCAGTTACAGTCATGCCTTGGATTGAGAGCATAATTCGTTCCGGAAACGTGCTTGTAATCCAAAACACTCTTATATCAAAACAAAATCCCCCCCAAAAAAATTTGTACAGAGATTTTTAATTTAAGCCGTACTACAGTACTTGTATTGCAAGACGTCGCTTGTATATCAAGTAAAAAAAAATTAAATATTTAAAATTTTGCTTGTCTTGCAAAATGCTCTCAAACCAAGTTACTTGCAATCCAAGGTATTACTGTATTAACATACCGCATTTTTCGCTCCATAAGATGCACTCCCCCCCCAAAAAATAGGGGGAAATGTCTGTGCGTCTTATGGAGTGAATATTGTAAAAAAAAATTTTTTGCTGTTATTATTTTTTTACATCCCTCCCTCTGCGTGCCTCCAACCGGTCTGGCGGAACAGCGGAGGGCTTCTGGGTGGAGCGGGGCAAGGCCCCGCCTCTCAGCTGATCCCCCCCCCATGTGGCCGCTTAACAGCTGATTTCTCCGCCGAACAGCTGATTTGGCAGCAGCTCAGGGTAGGCGTGGGGGAGCCGGGAAGAGGCCGGCGCGTCACCGGGGCGGGGGGAAAGGAGAATATTTTTTTTCTTCTTTTAAAATCTAAGTGCGTCATATGGTCAGGTGCGTCTTATGGAGCGAAAAATACGGTAATCCAGGTCCAGGTTAGGCTTTTTCAGAAGTGGCTTAATCACCACCTCTTTCAAAGAGGCTGGCACCACTCCCTCTCTCAAGGAGGCATTTACAACCTCCTAGACCCAGCTGACTATCCCCTCCTTATTTGATGTAATAAGCCATGACAGGCAAGGGTCAAGCACACAGGTGGTCGACCGGACTTGGCCAAGCACCTTGTCCGCATCCTCAGGGCCTCAATAACTGAAATTCATCCAATAAAACCGGACCAGACGGTGCTCTGGACACCTCTACTAACGGAGCTGCACTAATTGTGGTGTCCAATTCATGACGAATTAGAGCAACTTTATCTTCAAAGTGCTGTGCAAACTCGTCACAGTGTGCAACTGAGGGTTCTACCATTTCTCTCGCTGGCCCAGAATGTAAAAGGACATGGACCACTCGGAAAAGCGCTGCCGGACGGCACTGAGAAGATGCAATGGTGGTGGAAAAGAATTCTCTCTTTGCCACCCTCACTGCCACAGAGTAGGCTCGATAATGAGCTCTAACCTGTGTTCGGTCAAATTCAGCACGGCCACCTGCGTTCCAGCCGTCTTCCCTCTTGCTTCATTGCCCTCAGCTCTAGTATGTACCAGGGAGCTGGCTGGGCTCTGCCCAGAGGGAGAGGGCACTTGGGCGCGATCGTGTCGACCGCCTGGGTCATCTCTGCATTTGACAGAGCAACCTGGGCTTCAACAGGACCACCAGCCATACCAGCAGGAAAAGTCCCCCAGAGCCCTCTGGAATCCATTGGAATCCATTAATCTCCGGGGGCGGACCATTTTAATAGGCCCCCACCCTTGCAGAGGGGAAAAGCTGCTGAAGGTCTAAACCTCAATAGGAGGTTTTCTGTATAATTTGGTGCTTAATGTTTTCTGTATAATTTGGTGTTCTTAACTATTAAGTATAGGCTATTTGTACATGTGGTTGCCTGAAACTTTGAAATTAATTTTACTAAAATTAAACTTGGAAATACTTAAAAAAATTGTGAGGGAAATTGATTAAATCAAAAAATCATTGATTTAAATAAAAAAATTGATTTTTTCCGATTTAAATCATCGATTTAAATTTTTTAAAAATGATTTCCCTCCAAAAAATCATGATTTTTTGCAACCCTGCTTATAACCAAGCATATTTAATTTAAGAACCTTTAAGAAACAACCTGTTTTGTGAACAGTTTCCAGTAATAACTTAATTTTTGTTCATTTTGAAAGGCTGTCTCTAGTGGCAATGTCACTCTCCTGCCTACTTCATAGGAACCAGGCTACTGAGTTTCTTTTCAAACCTAAAATGTAGGTTTAGAGGGTTTATTTTAGTGGCAGCGGTTAAAGGTTTTATAGCAGACGCAGCATTCCCTGATGGTGAAGTCTAATTGGAAACTTTATTTAAAAATGTGACAGTAAGTTCTGTAGACCCAAGCCTGAAAGTTTAAAAATGAAAACAAAACATTAGAGGCTTGGGTCTATGGTGACTCTAGTCACATGTTGGGAAACAGAGCATGACTCAGGGCATCCCAAAATGTCTATTAGTAAAAAATAAATTAGATCAATAATTTTGGAAGAAGGGAGTAGTGGAAGAAATAACTATGATGGGAATCATGCAGAGGGTTAAAAAATAAATTTCCCCATTGTTTCAAAATTTCTGGAAATTTTACATCTAGTCTTCCTATAAAAATTATTACATGTTTTTTAGAAATCATTTTGGAAAAGTAAAGGCTGGGTAGCAGTATATGAGCCCCTCATCTTAAACTTGTTATTCATCATTGTACAATAAAATATTTCACAATCCAAAATATCAAAGTAGCTTGGGGAAAAATGGGAAGACCTGGGCCTTCATATCTTTGTTTGTTCTTCCATTTGTGCAAGCCAACCCACCCCCATCCCCCACAGGAAGTCTTTCATTAACCATAGTTTCCAGTTTCAATTGATCTGAGAAACTATGGTTACCAACTTCAGAATAAGCGAGGACATTCAACCAAATTCAAACCATGGTTTAATATCCTGGCTTGTTCTGAAACTGGTAACCATACTTTCACAGTTTGGTTGAAATGGGAAACAAGGTCCTAGTTCAGGCATACGCATTGCCATTAACTCACCTGATGGATTTAGGCAGGCCTCATTTCAGCTGCTCTCTTCCTTTTCCTACCCAGCAGTATTGGCATAATAATACTAGTCTGCCTTACAGGGCTGCTGTTGGAATTGCTGAGACCATGTATGAAGCACTTGAACACTAAGATGTGCTGTATAAAAGCTAAGGATTATTTATTTTTATTTTTTTTAAATATAGTTTTTGATCCTATCTACCAGTTGGCAATCATTCTTTTTTAAAGATCTGTCTGAATTTATTTTTAGCTTTGTGTAGTTCTATTTGGGTAGTTCTCAAATCCTTTACTTCAGCTTCCTAATAGGCTTGTGGGTAACTTATTGGTTTGTTTCTTCCAGTTTAATTAATTTGGAATCAGCTTTCACTGTTCTGTTACCATCTATTATACCAGTGTTGGAGTAGTTTGGTCCTTTCTATTATACGGCGCTCATACTATTTACAGCCTCCATGTAACGGGCAGGCACTGTAACTGCTGTAAGATTTTTGTTAATGAGAATTCTCTATATTCAATTAGTTGTTTTAGCTAAACCATGCTACTGTGGCTGACTTATGATGTGGGATTGTATGCAGGGGGCCAAACTCCAGGTGCATGGCTGCCTGGGCATATAGAAATTTGAAACTGGTGCCTAGGAATTTGAAATATGTCATCCCTATATAGAACTGGCTCCTGAAAATGGATGCTGGTGCCTAGCAATGGGGAAATATATTTCCAGCCCTGATTTGGTTTTTTAAAAATCCAGATACTGCACTGAATTTTATAGTGTTGCTGAGAAACTTGACTATATTGTTTTTGACCACTGCTGTGCTTTGTTTAGGATCAAGGCTTCATTCTTCTATTCAGTTAAGATGCATGCAATCACTGAGCTGGAATGGGGCAAAAGGCTTCAGCATGGGTTTGTTCAGTATCATTTGTTGTGTGTGTGCTAAAAAATGAGGCAGAGGAGACAAATGTTCTATAATCTCTTTTCCATCCATAAGATACTTGATCTCTGTTCTTTTTATTTATGTAAGTACAAAAACTCCTGCTAGCATCAATAGATTATTTTGTATTCTGTGCAAAGTTAGTAAATTCTACTTAGCTTTTAGCTCTTACTTCTTTCTACCTATAATTCCGTAGCCTCTGGTTATGGTTGACTATATTGATGTGGGCCAGAGCAGTGGTAGATAACTCAGCTATAGTTCATATATTGATAATGGGACATGAGGTTGTATGGCCCGCACCCTTTGAACATTCTGTTGGCACAGACATTAACCATGGTTAAAGCTAACCAGAGTTCCCTCTTAATCAGGATTTCAAACCAGCTAAGAGGGAGTCCGGGTTAGCCTTAGCCACAGTAAATGTCAATGTTACTTTATAAAGTTAGGATGGGAAAGAGAGGAGTTTGTACCAATAGGAAGATGCAACATGTAATCCTATAGTCTTCTCTCAGTTGGAGATAGACCAATATTATACCTGCACCAGACACCATGTATAGGATTGCTGTTTGCTAACATAGTACCTTAAAAGTTTGATGTTGGCACACACGCTGCCATCAGGGCTGGGGAGAAATAATCCTTTGTTAACAATTGCCTATTCCTTGGGTGAGTTCTAGTTAGTTATCCTTAAAAACAAGTGTTTAAACTGGGCAGCTTTTTAATGTCTGCATTTTGCGCCTAATTGTGTGAATGAGCCATTAATAACTGGTGTCCAATGGTCTGCCCTGGTCAGAAGCATCTCCATATAGAAAATGCTATCCGTTTGCTAAGAAACCCCATTGGCATTTGGCCTTGACTTCGACAAATAACTATGGCTGTTGAACTTTGCAAAAATGGGCCATTAGTTCTCTAGTGGCAGGTGTAGTTTGAGAACTTCAAGTTAAAAACAAACAAAAAAACAGACTTCTCTATGAAGAAAATGAAGGAAAGGCCTGTGGCTCACGCTGGCTCAGCTTGTCTGAGCGTGGAAAGCTAAGCAGGGTCAGGCCTGGTTATTACTTGGATGGGAGACCCCTCCTCTAGTTTCCTGCATTGAGCAGGGGTTGGACTCGATAGCCTTGTAGGCTCCTTCTAACTCTATGATCTATGAAATCTATGAAAGGGTGGTCTGGCTTACAGAGCACAGCTTTTTCTGTGTTCCATTTCATTTTAAACATTTCATTTGTCTTCTTCCCCCTCCCCCACAACATTTTTCTGAAACTGCACTTGCTACTATAGAACTAGTGATATGGGGTTTCTGGGAAATTTTTGAATTGGAAAGTTTTCAGTTTGTATTGAAACATTTTCTGACCCCCTAGAGCAGCCTTCTCCAACCTGGTGCCTCCAGAAATTTTGGACTACAACAACACCCAGCATTTCTGACTTGTGGCGTGTTTATTTTACTTTTATTTAGCAAACAACAAAGCTTTAAAAATTACCCCATGTTAATTTTTTTGTCCCAGTAGACCACAAATATTTGACCTGAAATATTTGAGAGAAAAATCAAATCACATTTAATGTGTTTTAAATGTTATATTATATATACATTTGTACTGGGATACTTGTAAAAATGTAAAGATAATAGCATGATTTACTTCCCTTATATTTAAATGTAAGAAATAAAGGTACTGAAAATTGTTGACACACTAATACATTTTTACAAGCCAAAGAATTGTGCAAGTTATGCCGACAACTTCTCATTTTTGAAACAGCCAGGTTTGCCTATATTGTGTTTGCAATTGGCATCCATTCATTGTTGCTAATGAACTTATGAAATGGAAAAAAATTATGTGGAAAAATAAAGCACCGAAAAATTTTCTGGAAAAAATTATGCCGCACATCATTATACAGCACTAGAAGCAAAGTTCTGGAAGAAAATGCTTAGTTACAGTGAGGGTACAGTTTCATACCTGGCTTTTCCCTCAAAAAATATATGTACAGTTCTTGAGAAGTTCAGAACTTCCACACTTCAACAAGTTCTTTTGGTGTGTCAGGAAATGCTTTCGTTCAGCACCAGTGTGGTGTAGTGGCTAGAGCAGCCTTCTAACTTGGTGCCCTCCAGACGTTTTGGAGTACAACTCTAATTAGCCCCAGCCAGCATGGCCAATAGTCAGGGATGGTGGGAGTTGTAGTCCAAAACATCTGGATGGCGTCAGGTTGGGGAAGGCTAAGCTTGAGTATTCAAATCCCTGCTGAGCCACAAAGCTTACTGATGACCTTGAGACAGTGTAATCTACATCGAAGGGATGTTGTGAGGATAAAGGAGAGGGACCCATGTATGCTCTTTGGAGGAAGGGTGGGATAAAAAATGTAATAAATTCTGAAATACTTGATTTCTTAATTAAAAATATTTTCCATTTGCAGTGGAAGAGCCTGATGGAGCCATGGTTCTTGAACGCATTGCTGTTGAAGGTCACCTTCAATTACATTGTAGATGTGAAGAAGTATATTTATTAAGACTTATTCATTTGTTTAAACTTATCTATTTGTCTGGTAGCCTGTGATGAAAAGTACAGTGTGTGGATCTTATCTTTAAAATGTCTGATTTCAAAAGGGCAAAGTTGCAAGTTACGTGAAAATAATTTAACTTCAAAAAACAGTTGAAGGAAAATCCTAAGTGCAGAAACAGTCCACAATTGGAAGAAAATCTATGAACTGGTGACTGTCCTCTATACTGTTTTGGATATGACAAAATCTAGACAGAGAGGATTTCAAGCTCTCTGTCTTCTCCATAATCCAGCATTTGCTAGGAAACTAATACTATACAGCTAGCTCTGTGTACTAGTATGAAAATACTATGGCTTGTGTGGTAGAACTAGATTGTGGCAGCTAGTATGATTACAGTGACTATGTTTACAAACTGTGTGTGTGTGGGTGGCGCAGTGCTGAGCTTGACTGACAAGAACTGTTGGTGTGCCCAAATGCAGGATGAACTGGAATGGGTGGCTTTACGTACTTGGCCTTTAGTAAATGGGACTTTTGTGTTCTGGTATGAATTATTTTTAAACTATACTTTTAAATCCCCTACTTGGACTTTTTCCAAAGACAGAGACTGCAGTCCTATATACACTTACCTGGGGTTAAGTCTTACTGAACTCAGTGGGACTTCCTTCCCACATAAGACATACATAAGATTGCATTTTAAATTGACAAAGTTTTCAGGAGCAGTGATGTGGTGTGGAAACATTGTAAGGCAAGTACATACTGTTGTCTTAAAGATCTTACAAATATTCCAGTTGAAAAGTCTACACAATATAATATTTGAATCACGTAAAGTGAGCTTTAATTTCCCCCCCCCCCCCTTCAAATATTTCAGGTCACTTGTGGACTGGAGTACAGGGCCAAAAAAATGAACATAGGGCGCTTTTTTTTTAGTCCTGTTTACTAAATAGAAGTAAAATAAAAATGCTATATTAGATCATTTTCTTGGTCATCAGAAAACTTGCTGATGCAAACTGAACATTTTCTAATGCAATATGCCCTATGCAAATTAGCTTAATTTGCATAGGGTAATTTGTATCAGATAATTTTCAGTAAGGGAAGTGGGTTTCCAGAAAAAATTGATTTGGAATTTTTTCTGGAAAACCAACATTACTGTTAACTCCTCTGAGCTCCACATCAAGGTGATGTGGCAAACAGTGGACAGTGCTGTGCAGGTGCAGTAGTAGTGGTGAAGAACTCTTTCTTTGCTATCATCCTGGCTACAGAGTAGGCTCAGCAATAAGCTCTTTCTTGTGCTCAATTAGACTTGCCAAAAAATTGCATCTGTGTTTTAGCAGATTCTCAGTCTGCTTTATTACCCTCAGTTTCAGTGTACAAAACAGATTCTGCTAAGTGAGAGAGAGTGCTAGGATCATGTCAACTGCCCAGTGTCATCTTTGAATTCCACAGCCGTTGCTGGAATCCTCCCTAGAGACTTCAGTAGTCCACCAACTTCCATGAGTCTTCAGGGGGAAGTACCATTTTAATAAGACAGGGTGCATATCCTTTTTGGTCCTGAGGGTCACCGGGTGCAGCCAGGGTAAAATATGCACAGAAGCCTGGAAATTCCCTTGCTAGTGCCAGCAAGGGAATCCCTGAGGTTTCGTTATCCCTGAGCATCCTTCTGCTCAGTTGAGGGTGTCCTGCCACTTGTGTTGGGCCGATGACATATTGGTACTGCCAACTATAAAAACAACAACAACAAAAAGCAAAAACCTTCTCTCCTTTGCTTTGGATTATCTTTTTATGTGCATAGAAATGTCTTGGGCATTTGACTGAAGTAAGATCCCTTGTATGCAAAATGTTTTTGTCCAGGGTCATTGCTTGCAAATAAATTGGCAAATCTCCCTTTCCCCAATCCAGCTCTATTCACACATGGTTACCTGTGGCAGTCTGCACCAGACTGTGAGTTGGATTCACATCTAAATGCACATCTAGTTCAAAGTAATGCATTGCATAGGGATGACATTCACATTTGGATGGGCATTTGACTTAAGCCCACAGAGGTATATATATCCAACTGTTAATATCATGTATATGTTCTAAATTATTTTTATTTAGATGTACATTATGGCACATCTAATCACACATAGATGTGACTAGAATTAGACTGCTGAGGTGGTTGTACATTGTGGCGTTTTCATTCCTTAGTGAATATTTTCTGTAGTCAGTTTTTATCAGTGGTAACAACTAATTTCTCCTTTACTACTTTTTCTATCTGCTTTGAATATAGACTAGGTTCGTAAGTAAAAGCCTTTTTAGAAATACTAACACTGTTATATTGAGACATACTAACACTATTATATTGAACATCCTCATAGCTGAAATGGAAATAAAACCTTAGTGCATGATACTATGATTATGAAAAGGCAAGCAGACTTCCATGGGATAAATATTTATGTTCAGTCTTACCCATAGGTAAGGATTTTTAAAGAAAGATTTTTTTTATTGTATTGTCTTGTAAATTACATGTGCATTGCAAACCTGCAGATGTTTACTTGTAAGTAGTTCCCATTGTGTTAGTGGGGCTTACTTCCACATAAGTGTGCATAGGATTGCAGCCTGAATGTTCAAATTGCTCAACAGGAATATATCCTGGGTGTGTGTGGTTTTTTTGTACTAGCTTAGTGTAAGAAACTGAGTTTGAAACAAGTAAGCCTTACTTAAGCGCCCCCCCCCCCCATTACTATCCACCTGTTTTTTAAAAATTTATTTATTACATTTCTATACCGCCCAATAGCTGAAGCTTTCTGGGTGGTTCACAGTTAAAACCATGAAATATTATATGATAAAATGCAATATAAAAGTTTAAAGCTGCAATATATAATAAAAAAACAAAATAAAACCTAGCAGCAGTGCAAAGATTTAAAATACAGTAAGATTGAAAACAGTAACTGAAAGACTAAAAATCCTGGGAAAATAAGAAGGCCTTCACCTGGCGACAAAAAGAGCACAGCATAGGCACCAGGTGAGCCCCTCTGGGAAACTTACTCCACAACCAGGCTGCCACAACAGAAAAGGCCCCCTTCTTAGTAGCCACCCATCTCACTTCCTTTGATGGGGGCTCCTGGAGAAGGATCAAAGAGAACAGAGTGCTCTGTTTCACCTTCACCTGCTCACTCAGCTTGCATACTGGCTGCAGAGGAAGTGAAGCCCTTCCTCTGCACCCAGTGTGGAAGCTGAGTAGGCTGGCGAAAGAGACATGGAGTGATCTCACCGTCCTTCACCAGCCCGGCTCATATGCCAGAAGAGAAATCCACATACGGTACTTGCCTGCATGGAATTCCTGGTTGCCTGTGGTGACAGAGCAAGTGACTAAAGACAAGACTGGGTTCACATAACAAGACAACATTCAAAGTTGAGTCTGGTTTGAGTGTGGGTTGTCAATGAACCATGGGTTGTTTTGTGTGAACCCAGCCGCACTAACAAACCATGATTTGGTAACCACAAACAACCCAAACCATGGTTTGTTAGTGTGGCTGGGTGCACACAACACAACCCATGGTTCATTGACAACCCACACTCAAACCAGATTCAACCTTGAGTGTGGGTTCTCATGTTGTGTGATCCCAGTCCACAAGTGAAGCTGCAGTCCTAAGCAGAATAACTAGACAGCATCCCATTGTGCTTAGTAGGATTTATTTACAGTAATACCTTGGATTACGAGCATAATTCGTTCCAGAACCATGCTCGTAATCCAAAACACTCGTATATCAAAGCGAGTTTCCTCATAAGAAATAATGGAAACTCAGCAGGCAGCTGCGCCGAGCCTCCACGGGGCTCCCTGCCAGGGAGATGGCTTGCTTTGCCTTTAGACAGAGTATCTCAAAGCAGCTAATGAAAATTTCAGAGAGAGAGAGAGAGAGAAGGGGGAGAGAAGGAGAGAGATGTGGAGGATCAACAACCTGCAGAGTGAGCAGTGGCTCCCTGCCCTTCGTCTTTCAAATTTAAATTTATGCTAAAATTTTGCTCATCTTACTCAAGAAGCTCGCATACCAGGTTACTCGCAATCCGAGGTATTACTGTATTTATTAATTATATTTATACCCCACCTTTTTTCCTTCAAGGAACCCAAGGCGGCTTAAATAATCCTCCTCTCCATTTTATCCTCACAACAACCCTGTGAGGTAGGTTAGGCTGAGAGTCAGTGACTGGCCCAAAGTCACCCAGTGAGTTTCATGGCCGAGCGAGGACTAGAACCCGGATCTCCCTAGTCCCAGTCCAACACTCACCACTACGCCACACTGGCTCTAATAAGCATGCTTAGGTTCTCATTGTACATTTGACTTCTGCATTTGTCTATAAGTAAGAAAACTGCATTATTTCCTCCTATATTGTTTTCATTAGGACCTGTTCAGAATTGCAGCAGCTACTCATATGTATTACTTTTGCCTGAAGCATTAGCATACACTTTCAGATCAGATTTTATAGTAAAAAATTTTCTGCCTGTAAATGTGTAAAACTCTCTAGAAATCTTTTCTGTCCTTTCTGGTACTTTGCAGTGCTGATAAACTATTTCCCCCAGTTTATACAAGAGCCTAAGTCCACACTCAATAGAAACCCTGTTGTTGCTGCTACTGCACTAGAACTTTCCCTCATCTCTTGTTAGATAAATTGGCATCTGTTCTGTATTGTGTTTATGGCAAATCAACAAGCTTTCAGTCTCTAGTAGTGGTCAGTGATGTGCTTTCTTGAATTAATTATAAGAGGAAACATTTCACAACACTGTATTGGGTACTTTACTTGAGATGGAGACAATAAAGCCTTTCTTATCCAGACTTCTTTTAGAATGCATTTTTTATTAATCTTTTATTATATCAAATATACATGCGAGAATCCTACCGACAAAAAGCCATAATTATAAAATAAAAGTACTGGTAATATGATCTTAATTGAATTAGTTAAATTTATTTTTCCCATCACCCATCTCTTAATGCTCTACCGTTTGAAATGATTTCAAATTTATTCATGGATTGCAACTTCCTTTGTATCTAATACAATGTTAATTTTGGAAGACCTATTACAGTTAATTCAATGATGAATCAAGGGGAATTCATTAGACATTCATTTTGTTGCAGTTAAAGTTTTCGCTGCTATTAAAATAAAATTAAACTAATTTTTACTCCTAATAACAATCTTACCTAAACAAACAAGCAATATAATCAATGGATCATAGAAACTCTTAATTCCTTTAATCTGAAAGGGAATGTCTGTTACCTGTTTCCAAAACCTACTTTGAGCATGGCAACAAGCCAGGTAAACCACATTACAAGAAAATGAACATGTAGTTAAAGCAGTTAAGTCAGGTTGTAAGGCATAAAATATAATTTAAACTTCCTTACAAGTTAAAATTATACTTTATGCCAATGATATGTTAAGTGTAAATGATCCAGTAACCTCATTATTTAAAAAAAAACACCAAAGCTAAGGAGGTAATTCAGGAGTTTTGATGTGTCTTAGGTTGTAAACTAAATGAAGATAAAACCAAATTTATAATGTTTCATCTTGTTGAGTAACAAAATGGATATCTTCTAATCTGTTTGGAACAAAATGGAAATTTAAGCCTGTAAACTGGTTTTTAAAAATATTCTAACATAATTTTTGTAAGACTGTTGATGACTTAGTTACTTTTCAATTTGAAACAAGATTTTGATTTCTGGATGTTGTATAGACTTTCTGGGTTTTGGAAAATAGCCCTGATAAAAACTAATATTGTTCCCATGTTACTGTTTTATTTCAGACATTGCCCATACTTGTAGCTATAACCTCTCTACCTAAGTGACAGAGAAGGTTTGTACCTTAGGTTGTATTTCTCAGTGCTTATTATCCAAACTAACATTGTACAAAACCGAAACAGAGGGTGACTTAACACTTCTAAAAGTACTTTTTGATGATGATGATGATGATGATGATGATCAACTTCACACAATATCAGAATGTTAATTGATGGTGATAAATCTTGCTAGTTCTTAATTGAGCTGGAGGCTGTACATTCTGGCCTGGTTTGAATGGTTGTTGAAACCATGGGTAGTTGTAACTGCACAGAAGCGAACAGGTGTGCTGACTCAACAACCCAGAGTTCTGGGTTTGAATATCGTGGCAAATAATCCAAGAATGGGGCATTCCTGGGTTGTTTTGTGAAGTGGAAGCAGGCGAGTGGTTGGGAGGCAGCATGCTTGTGCACTCTCATGTGGTCACAATTAACCTATGGTTTAAACAGTCTCTGGGAGCCATGACATGGGTCTATGTGGGTTATGGCCAGTCAAAGAAAATGTAGTGTTTAGAAAAACAATGTGGTGACATCCGTACCTGGTTTGGAATAAGCTTAAAAGATAAATTGAGCACAGAAATCTTTCCACTTGACTCCTTCTACACAGAAAAAATACATAGAGTGGGTAGTAGATGGGACATTTTCAAACAGCGCCTGGAATGGAGATTTTAGTTGAGAAATGCCAAATGAGGTGTGGAATTACTGTTAGAGAGCTGCAATGGAACTTTCACCATGTGTTAATAGTGAAAAACTGTTTTAAAATGTTAGTTGGATGGCATCCTGCATGACGCTGAATATAAAAACCTATAAACACCAAAATGCCAATTGTTGGCAATGCAGATCAGAGAATGCTGACATACTTCCTATATACTGGTTTTGCCTACATGGAGTTTTTTGAGACATGTAAATCTCCTTGATGGTTAAACTCTTACATCTTTTATATACTGTTCTGGAAACGGTGGTATGTACAGATGTGGTGTTCCAAGATGTGGTTTCTTTCTATGCATAAAGGCCATCCACAAATTTAATGTTAAATATCTTAGCATAGAAAAACAGAATTTTTTCCTTCATTGCTTATCTTTTTTCTGGAAGATGAGTGTATATATGAGTTTTGTGGAGCACCATTGCAAATCCTGTTGGCTAATGCAGTGGTCCCTAGTTGTTGCTTTGATAAGCCAGTGTACAATTAGGCAGAATTGTTCTAATGAAAGTTGCTCTAGGCCTCTTTGATTTTGCTGTCCCTCTGAAAATCTCTCTCCCTCTTTTTTTCTCCCTTCCAGACCTGTTTCTCATATTCCTTGTGTTCCAATAGTGACAAGAATATATTGGTTTGCATATGTGTCAGCATACTTACTTGAAACAAGAACATGGAGAGAAAAATCCTGTTGTGTAGCTTATTTTAAGGTTTTAAATTGTAGTAATAAAGGTTGATAATACTGCCTCCATAGATGAAGAGTATAGATCAAACTGCTGTTAAGATCAGGCATGTGTGTATTACCAAAATCTCATGTATGGATTCCATTTAGTTCTTCTTTGTGCAGTCTGACATAGGCGTTCTGTGCCTGCACAAAGCTCCATTGGAGAAAACTTCTAAAGCAAGGCCAGAGTTCTGACAGGAGATTTGCCTGTACTTTCCACACACACACTTAAGGAGGTGTAGCTCCTGCCTTCCTGCTCAGTTCTCTTTTTACTGCCACAGCAGTAGCACCTCAGGGAACTTTGCTGCATTAGCTAAAGTAAAAAAAAGAGAGGGAGGGAGGGAGAAAGGCAAAATACTTTTTCTGACTTCATCTGCTTTAGTCTCTCAGAGAATCCACCCACATTGCTTGAGTCTTCTCAGTCAAGTATGTCAAGATTGGGCTTCAGGCTATGAGCCTTTCTGGGTATGGGCATTCATTTCCTTCAGGATGACTCCATTGAGTTGATGTTTCTGTAAGCCCAGCCCTACCCCAGTGCTGTCATAATAGCTTATGAGGTTATGGCCTCAGAGCATTAGATGTCTGACCCAGGGGCTTGTATATAGCTTCCTTAAGTGTGGTTCTTGACCTTTACCTGTGGGAGTAGAACTTTGCTTGACCTGCTTCGGTTGCCACCTGGTCTCAATCATGGCTAATTGACCATCTGGCCTGAAGGACTGTTGGTCTTGGCTTTGGCTTATAGATCAGATATCCTTCCATAAGGGTCCACCTTTCTGTGATAAATTCTTGTGATGATACTGACTGAGGCTGTCACTGTGGGACTTAACATTTGGTACCTTGAGTGCCTCTTGGCAAAGAGAGCCTCTGTACTTGCCTTGATACTTGCTAGTAGAGTGCTACAGAGCTGAGGAAAGCACACAGATTACTTACTGTGTTACCATGCACAGAAACAACTGACTGCAGGCAGCATTACTCAGCATGACTTCAGCAATACAACAGAAACAGGAAGTTGGAGAAGAAGAAACAGGAAGTTGGAGAGGAAAGTGCTTGGAAGCAGAGACAGAGAAACAAGCAGGATTTAACTAATTTACAAGATAGCTTACTGCTTCGGCTACTGTTGGAGCTGACTAATTGCACCTTAGATAGTAATGCATAGATCTCACTATGCACATGCCATGGATTCTCCAACAGCCCACCTACAGTTGGAACTTGCCAATTGCACATTGGACGGTAATAGATTTTAATGTACAGCCTTGGTATCTACAATTTCCTTGGTGCAAACAATTCTGGTACTAAGCTTCAGCCACGATGCTGCTACATTTGCAGTCTCAGAACCAAGCCCCAGCCTTGGTTACTAGTGATCTCTGTATTTCACAGACTCAGTACTTAACAATTTTTCCTTGGCCTTGAGGCCTAGCTTATATCCCAGTTCCTAGTGTTCCTTGATACTGATGGCCTTGGCCCTTAGTCCATGCCCAGGGGTTGGGCAGCACTCAACCCAACCAATGACTTTGTAGGCCTTGTCTGGCGACTACATAGTTGGGTAAAATACTTTCACAGCAGCACTCAAGCAGTTAAGCTGACATAGGGGATTGGAGCCTTCTAAATGTTGTTTTCAACTGCCCTGTCATCATCACTCAAGTCCCTGCCTAGCATGTGTTATGTATCAGGCATTATGTAGAAGTACCCTGCATCCTGGCAATTTTCATGCCCTGTTGCCTAGCACTATTATGGATCAGTGACTGGTTAAAGAATAGAGAGTTAGGGATAAATCAACAGTTCTTGCAGTGGAGGAATATAACCACTGCAGTTCTCCAAAGATTTATATTGGGGCTGGTGCCTCTTAACAGGTTCATAAATGAGCTGGAGTTAGGGGTGAGCAGTGAGGTGGCCAAGTTTGCTGATGAAACTTAATTATTTAAATTAAAGCAAGGTTACAACAAAAAGGGAGCTTTGAAAGGATCTTTCCAAACTGGGGGAATGGGCATTTAAATGGCAAATGTGGTTCAGTGTAAGTAAGTGTAAAGTGATGCACATTAGGGCAAAAAATCCTAACTTCAAATATGCACAGATGGGATCTGAGCTGGCAGTGACTCAGCAGCAACAGGATCTTGGGGTCATGGTGAAAACATAGAGCCAGTGTGCTGCTGCTGTGAAAAAGGCAAATTCCATGTTGGGGATCATTAGGGAAGGAATCGAAAATGAAAGTGCCAAATCATAATCCTTTATATAAATCTGTGGTGTGACCACACTTGGAGTACTGTGTACAGCTATAGTCACAGCACCTCAAAGAGGATGTTGTAGAGCTGGAAAAGGTGCAGAAAGGGGAACCAAAATGATCAACGGGCTGGAGCAACTTCCCTATGAGGAAAGATTACAATGTTTGGGACTGTTTAGCTTAGAAAAATGGTGAATAAGGGGGCACATGATAGAGGTGCATAAAATTATGCATGGTGTGGAGAGAGTGGATAGGGAAACATTCTTCTCCCTCATAATATTAGAACCTGAGGTAATCCCATGAAGCTGTATGGTGGGACATTCAGGACAGATAAAAGGAAGTACTTATTCATGCAACACTTAGTTAAACTGCAGTTGGCTACCACAAGATGTAGTGATGGCCACATCTTTAAAAGCGGACTAGACAAATTCATGGAGGATAAGGTTATCAACGTCTACTAGTAATGATATATTACATCCAGTATTGAGACATGTACTGCCTCTGATACTAGTTGCTGGGGAATATGAGCAGTTCTTCTTCATGGTCTCTGTGCTTCACACACATATGGGTTATCTGCGCCTGCGCTGAGATCGATCGGAAACTTCTTTAGCTGAGATGAGCCGGGCGGGAGCCCCTCCCCCTCGCACGTGCTCCTTAGCGCGGCTCCCGCCCGTCTCCTCAGTTCCTCTTCAACCGCCTTTGCGACTAGTCGATAGGTTCTTCTCTCTCCTTCTTTGTGTCGAAAAGCTGAGTTTATTCTTATCTCTAATTACTTTTTAAAAATATTTTCTCTCATAAACCTCCTATTTCTTCATTCTCTTTCGAACTATACCCTTGTTTTCTTTAAAAAAAAAAAAAACTCTAATGGATGGTCCATGGTCCTGGTACCTAGTCCCTCCCAGCCCATGTGTGGTGATCACTTCCAAGGCTTTGCAGGTGTGTGGCAGAAGCTCACCATGGGCCATTGGGTGCTGAGTATCATCTGGGTTGGCTATGTGATAGAGTTTGCTCATAGCATCCTAGGTACTGGGTGTGTGCTCCATATTTTTATGATTCCCAAGAGGAGTATCAGGCCAAAGTAGTTCAGCATGGTGTTGCCCGACTATACCTTACCTTTCTGGAGTAAGGAGTCTGGCTTGCATCCATAAGTATCAAAGATGTCTCTCTTTCATGTTAGCTTTTGGCTACTACATATTTTGTTCCTCTGGTTCACCCGTGGGGATTGTTTGTTTTCAGAGTCAGCTCATCCTGTTTCGTCTCACCATGATGCCAGACTTTTCTCATCATTTGTCTCCATCTGAGGGGCATCAACGTTTTTACCATGCATACACAAATGACTTCTGGTAGCCCTGTGGTGCCAACTGCCACTTGATTATGTGGACCCCAGGCTTCACTGTCTCAGCTTATGAGGCCTCTGCATGAACATTGAGAAGTCATGTCTGCAGCCTTTGTGTTGTCTCCAATCATCGGGGCAGTCCTTGAATCAGTGGAAGTTTGAACTTTCTAGTGGAGGATAGAGCAGCAGTACTCATTTATACTGCTATAGATGGAAGACCATCGCAGAGTTGATTCATCAGACCTTTTTGCACACTCCAAGTCTCCCACTTAATGTGTCTAACCCTGTCTCCAGCATAAGACACTCTCACTTCAGATGTTGCTCACACTTGGACATAAGCTGCTGGATTTAATGGCAGCAGTCACAGCAGTAATTCAATTCACCTGGCTTGCATAAGACCATTGGTTCATCAGAACTTTCTCCCCATTCTGGAACCCTCAGTGTCTGTGTCTTGAGCCTGTCTTCACTTGCTTCGGTGCCTTCATGTGGGAACGGAGAGCTCATTGTAATGGGTTTGACATCAACACTCCTAGATCTTCTGCAGAGACCACTTTGTTTGTGACAGACAGGTCCAGGTAGTCGCAGACAACATGGCCATGATCAACTACAGGGGTGGCAGACTTTTGGCTTGCAGAATCTACTTTTTTTTTAATGAGCCTTAAGATCCACCATCCAGAGCCAGTCACAAAATGGCAGTGGGGGAAGGCAGAGTCAATCACAAAATGGCGGTGGGGAGGGGGAGTCAGTCAGAAAATGGTGACTTGGGGGTCCAAATGGAGGTGGGACTCCTGCCAAAACTTAAACCTAGCTTTAGACGTTTTACTGAACAGAGCTCTGTTCAGGCATAGCACCTATATATGTGTGACTGCATAGATAACTACTCAAAGAGCTATACTTGCAGGTAAGCAACTCACTGTACTGTAGGATGTATATGACAACTTTCAATTGTAATAAACAAAAGGTACCACATACTATTCAAAAGACCTTTCCTTCTAAAATTATTTTTTCAGTTGCTATTATAGTAACACATTAGAGCCATATCAATAGCCTCAACCAATAAACAAGTGTGCCCTTAACTCTCAGCCACACCAATTACAATTTACCCCTACTGATTGAGCATCTAAAAGTTTTAATGAATTAATCAACCAGTTAAAGCTTGTAGCCATAATACATAAAATGCATTGCATTTTCCATGTTTAGTGTGAATGTGAGTTAGATGCAGAATCTCTTGAAACCCCTGCAAGTCCCTTTTTAATATTTGGGTTGCTTAATGCAGTCTACAGTTGTCTGGCAGTACATGTCTGCTAAGCAGAAGCTAGGGTAAGTAGGTATGTTCTTTTTGGTTAACAAAATGTTGAAGATGTATAATGCTACATATGTGCGATAGGTTTAGAGGACTCGGATTATTACATTAGTAGGGATATTTGAATTTGGATCAGAAATTAAGACTTGTAGTCATTCTTACAACTTCAGGCACAGCATCTGATGTGTTTTTTTTTACTAATTATTTACTGATAATTTACTGCAGAATTGTGCTGTAAATTACTGCCTGCCTGCCTGAAAACTTGGCTGCCTTGCAGCAAGAACAGAAATATGCCTCCCCACTCCCCAAAGTCAGGATTGGGAAATGTTTGTGTGGTTAGAGTTTCATTGTTTGATCTGACTGAGAGGAAAAAGGGGAAAGTAGCTCACACCACCACCAGCACATATGACTGGTGGAGGGATCTGTCTTGTCTGATGAGAGGAGTCTGCAGGCTGATTTCTCCTGCAAGCCAAGACAGCAGCAGTGTTCCTTGGTCCTATATACTCCCTTGAGAAGCAAGTACAGAGACTGATCTCTGCTTTTGGCTGCTTGGAGAAGGCAGTACAGTTACTCTGTGCTGCTCTTTGCTCAGCATTAGGTTATTAAAGCTATCTTTTCTCTGGTGGCCAGATCAGCTGGAGTGGAAGACCGACAACCTGGTCTTCTGCGTGGGTTCAATGCTAAGGGGGTAGCGAGTCCTGGGGCGGCCTTCTCCGAGATCCCCAGCGACTATCACCCTTAGCCCAGAACAAAGGGATAACTTATAGCCACAGAAGTATCTTTTAGAAAACAAGTTTATTTACAACATTACCTTCACAAACCCAGACACACGCCAGCAATACAGCTTATCAGTATGGTACAAAGTAGCAAGCAAGAAGTCTTAAGGACACCGTGATTTCAGGGCTCTCAGCTAGTTAGTTCAGCTCGGGTCCCGGCAGAGGCCCGGTCAACCGCACACTGCTAGCTGGGTTCCCGGCGGAGGCCCGGTCTACCCAAGCGGCTAGCTGGGTTCCCGGCGGAGGCCCGGTCTACCCAAGCGGCTAGCTGGGTTCCCGGTGGAGGCCCGGTCTACCCAAGCGGCTAGCTGGGTTCCCGGCGGAGGCCCGGTCTACCCAAGCGGCTTGTGAGTGATTTCAGCTTGGTTTCCCGGGGGTCCGGTCAACCCAAGCGACCAGTGATTTCAGCTAGCTGGAGCGTGCCGGGTGCGGCTACGGCTACCCGGGGTTGCCGATCCTTCGTTCCCTTACCCCAGGCATGGGGCAAGATTGCTGATCAGGTCCAACAACCCAGTTCCCTTGCGCAGGGTGTTTTATACCTTGGTGTTTCAGGTAGCCCCTCCCTCCGTGATCAGGTGGGTTGACACCCTCCCTGAGGGGCAGCCTTTTGGGTCAGGTAGGGTGACGCCCTCCCCCCGTGGGATGGGGTCCCTTTGAAGCCACTTGCTTAATGGTCCCATCCTATGGTGTTGAGTGGCCATTTCTTAGGGGTGCCGAAGTGTCTGCTCTGGAGAGGTATTCAAGTCTTATGTAGATGGGGCTGATATGCAAGAGCATTGACAAACCTGGTGATGCTTCCTGCCTTCCCCCCTGGGGTGATTCTATGCAGATGTTGTTTGTCCCCTTTTGGAGAGTTATTCAAGTCTTATGTAGATGGGGCTGATATGCGAGAGCATTGACAAACCTGGTGATGCTTCCTGCCTTCCCCCCTGGGGTGATTCTATGCAGATGTTGTTTGTCCCCTTTGTCATCTGTGGAGACTGGCTGTCTCCCCCCCCCCCCCGGTCTCCTTCCCCCCTCCTTGGTGAGTGTGTGTGTGTCAGGCAGGGGGCTTAGGTTGGCTTTCTCCACAGCTGGGATGAAAGGGGACGATGACGACTAAGGACCTAATTCTCATTGTCCCTCCAGTACAGCAAGAATTTACTCCCATGACGTGAATAATATTGCAGTAAAGTAGCTTATTCTGATAGTGTTGCAGGCAAAATACAGCAGTTGCAGTGGTGTATGTAAGCCTGAGGTGCACAACCTTAGGCCTGGGGGCCAGATCCAGCCCTCCTAGGATCCCTGTCTGGCCCTCTGGGCCTTCAGTCCTGCCCATCATTGGAATGCAGCCCCCGAGAGTTTCTCTGAAATGGAATTCGACCCTTTGGCTCAAAGAGGTTCAACACCCCTGGTGTAAGCAGTGGACAGAAGTGCAGCTTTTATGCTTTGGTATTCTAGTTAGCAGAGGAGGATAATTCTATTCCTTTATAGGGGAGGGTGTGGAGAACTAAGCCATGGGTGGGGTGGTGGAAGCAATGAGTTCAGTTTCCCCCATGTATAAGCTCTTTGCTTCTTAAATTGTGCTCCATCCCCACTTTATATGTGATGGGACAGCCTCTGTGATGAAAGAGGAGCTTTCTAATCTATCTTTGGGGTAATAACAGTGAACTGTATTGCAGGGTTGTTGTATTCTATTCACAGCCCAGTCTGCAGTATGGGGGTAAAAACAATGGATAACATTTCAAGATTGTTGTTCTCTTTCAGCTTCAGCCCAATGTGCAATGGGGTCTAATATTGCTGGACAACACCACAGAGTTGTTGTAAACCACTCAGTGCCTGACCTGTAGAATTCAGTGTTAACGGTGCTGCAGAGTTGTCATAAGCCACTCTCTCCCAGCTTCAGCCCTTTCCAACTTGCAGTTTGGAGAATGAACTGCATTTGCTTTGGAATTCACATTAACAGGGTTTAAAAAAAACACCCGTTTTACACAAAGTGAGAACTGAGTTAGAAAGAGCAGGAACTCTTTTCTTTGCTACCATTTGGGTCCATCCCATTCTCCCCACCCCCATGGGCAGTTCTCTGTTCCATTCCTGGGGGGCATTTAAAAGAAGCTTCTCAGTGTGATCCAGGAACTGACCTATCCAGAGAGTGAGACAGATCTTTCTACACTTTTTGTATATCTGTGTGTGTCTCCCTCCCTTTGTAGCTGCTCAGTTCTATTATACCTCCTACTCAGGGAACATTAGTCAGGCAACATTCCATGACATTCAGTTATTATGGGGCTATTTGGGGGGGGGGGGATTTTTGGCCTTTTAGGTCTTTTCCCCTCTGAAGATTCTTTGGGTTTACTCTGAATCTTCTGTTTAGGGGTGGTGTGGTTTTGGCTACGAGCATGGTAGGACTCAAATTGATATACCGGTAAGAAGGAATGGTGATGTGTTGTTTTAGAATCCAGGTTCGTAGCAGAATAACAAAACAGAATTTAGCTACTTGGACTAGGTTTTGGTAAAATTGGGTTCATTGAGAACATAGCCTATGACATATGAATTGGTGAAGGTATGGGTGTGTCTAGGGCCCCCCCAGGATTAAGCACTGCTACCATCTTAAGAACTGTTGCTTTTGCACATTTACTTTCAGAAAATTGAATTCATGAAAGAAGGAACTTGTACATGTAGTTCTGGTGAATAAATCCATGAAAGTAAATACTTCTCTATAGCCTCTCATAAAATTTGAGATACTACAATGTTTATACAGTAATACCTTGGATTGCAAGTAACTTGGTTTGAGAGCGTTTTGCAAGACAAGCAAATTTTTAAATATTTATTAATTTTTTTACTTGATATACAAGTGATGTCTTGCAATACAAGTACTGTAGTACGGCTTAAATTAAAACATTTTGGGGGGGATTTCGTTTTGATATGAGAGTGTTTTGGATTACAAGCACGTTTCCGGAACGAATTATGCTCTCAATCCAAGGCATGACTGTATATTGTTATTCTGTCATAAACGTCCGTGAATGAAAAAAGAAGCTTGCCTTGTGTTATGGTATGAAAATAAATTCCTTCAATTTAATACTTGTAACTGTTTTATCTTAGCATTTCTGAATGATACCGAGAAACATTAAGGTTTTAAAAATGGATGCCTGAATGTATGTTAGAACAAGACTGAAAAAGTCTGAGGGAAGTGATGTTTTCATCATTAAAATTAGGATGAGCCATCTTAATCTTCATGCTTCCACCCTCTACTGGCATAGCCTTCAGTGATTCTGTCCTATTTCTATTGACTTCTGAAATCTGTTAGGGAAGTAAAGGTATGGGGGGGGCAGGAAGGTACGTAGGCTGATACTCAACATGGTCATAGAACAACCTTAGAAATTGGTTCAAGGCTCTGGAATGGCAAGAGATTTGCTGATAAGCAGAGTTCATGTACATTAAGAACTGCCATTAAGGTAGAGGAATGTTCCCTGAAAGTGTGGGTGCGACTGGTTTGGAATGCAATTACTGTACATTGAGTTGTCACTGATGCGCATTCATATTTCACTTATCAATAATTTACTAGGTCTGACAGTGTTGGGGAGAAAATGTCCTCATTACTGTTGTTTAGCCAGGTAGTTTGAAAGAAGAAAATACATGATGCATTCTCCTTATAAGCTCTCTGCATAGCAAGCTGCTATATTCTCTCAGCATCACCCCACCCCCACCCCCACACACAGTCATTTGCAAATCGCAGGGAAAATACTGGCCTACTTTACAGGATTGTTTTAAAGGTTATTGAGATAATTTATGTAAAGTACTTTGAATATCTAAAATGCTATATAAATGCAAAGTATTACGTATTGTAATAAATAGTCTCAGTGTTGTCATGTATATATGGGATTTGCAGCTGCTTGGATCCGCCTCCTTTCAGAATTTCCTTGTGCTAGGCTAGTGTTTTGGCAGATTGCCCACCCCACCTCCAGTGCTCATGCTTAAGGTGGTGGGGCTCCTACCTTCCTGCTTAGTTCCTCCTTTTTTTTAATCACTGCTGTAATAGCATCATCCAGACTGTAAGACTTTCGCTCATCCTTTAAAGAACTTGAGCTAGGTTGTTAAAAACAACAACCCTTCACTTGTTTATTTGCTCTTAATTTCATTTCATTATTCTTTGTTACATTCTGTGTTACATTCATTGCTTAATAACCTCCCTAACTTCTGATATCGTCCCCAACCACTGCACTGAAAAAGATGATGCACCTCTTGGATTTGCCAGTGCTCAGTCCTGACCATGGCACATCTTGGGATCAATCTGTGATGCCCAAAAAATCCATATCAGAAGGAGACATCAAGGAGCATACCTTGAAGCATTTGCGTGCCTTGACTCACCTGTATCCTATGACATTGAGTCTGCCACGCTGCCCTCATTTGCCTGACAATGCACAGTGATCTCCAGAATCCAGGGGATCCTCACCCTGGTCTTCCTGACCTAGGGAATAATGTCATCATACTTACAACTGGGGATGGGAGTCAGAAGGGAAAGGTCTTGGTACCAACACTCCAGATTCCCCTCCTATGTGCTCATCATCGCTCACCTTCCTATACCCCTCAGAGAGACTCTTGTTGTTATGGCTAAGACGGATCACCATCTAGGCCTGGATACTGAAACAGGTCCCTTTTGCCATACCACCAGGACCGTCCTCTGCTTTACCTTGTGACAGCTACTGTCACGAAGCATCCTGAGCTAACATTGGAGATTCCCGTTACACAGCTCACTCTCCTGCTTTACTGTAGCTGTTGGTTTCTCCTCTCAGTTTATGCCTCAGATAGCCAGTGTACGCAGTCTGTTAAGAACTGAGCAGGAAGGCAGGAGCTATGCCCCTTTAAGCATGTATACTGGGGGCAGGGGCAACCCACCAAAACCCTATGCACTGAAGCCTCTTACTGAATGGCTAGCTGGTTGACTTTTTTCCCCTTCAAAATTGCCCTCCTTAGCTTTTGACTGTTGTGATTGATTTATTCTTTTGATAATTACCCCCATCCCTTTAACTGTAAGTCTAACCAAGGCACATAGCACTGTTAAAAGTAAGAGGGGTGGTGGAAGCTTTATGTTCTTATTGGTAGAAAATAGGATTCTTAAGATTTTAAATGTAGATACTTTATTTATGTATTTATTTATTACATTTATACCCCGCCTTTTTTCCTGCAAGAACTCAAGGCGGCTTACATAATCCCCCTCCCCCTCCCCATTTTATCCTCATAACCCTGTGAGGTAGGTTAGGCTGAGAGGCAGTGACTGGCCCAAAGTCACCCAGTGAGTTTCATGACCGAGTGGGGACTAGGAACCCGGATCTCCCGAGTCCCAGTCCAACACTCTCACCACTACGCCACACTGGCTCTCATGTTTCTATATATGAAACTTGAGAGAAACACATTTACAAAGCTCATCTGTCAGTACAGGGTCTTCATAGGGAATTTAAATCCCTGTTAATTTCTTTTTAACATCCAATAGCACAAGTTTGAAGTACTGTACTCTTATTAAAGTAATATGCCCTGCTCGTAAGCCACGGATTGTATAGGTTTTTATGCTATTTGTACTTGGATAGGAATACAAGAGTACACAATTCATATTTTTCAGGTCTAACATGAAGAGCGTGTGCATTTAGCCTGTTCTACTTTAAAAAATACACACCAACAGCAATAATGCTTTTGCTAATGTGTGTTAAGAGTAGAATGCACTTAAAACATCTTTAAAATATGCACATGCACCCTTCATGTTCAATGCATGCCATGTAAATTTTGTATTCAGAATACAGTTTCTTATAGGAACCAGATCCATTTGTTTTTGTGCAGTTGCTTTTGAATATTACAGTGCTTTTGAAGGGCATATTGAAATACAGTAGCTTTTGGGCATTAGAACACTAAATAGTAATCAAAATTTAGTGGCTTACAATATTTTGAGGGGGAAAGTCATTTAATAGGGAATCATTAGTTTTTGTTTTCAGGGTTAAAAAAATAAGATACTAGTTTAGCAAGTCAAGCGGTGAGTTTTCTTAGCATAACTGCAATAGCTACGTTCAAGTTTGCTTGTTTGCTCATTCAGTTTATATCTCACCTTTCTTTTCCAATAGAAACTCCAGACGACTAACAGTACAGAACAATGAAATTATAGTAAAATTCATTTAAAAAGTTACAGATATTGCCAGGTGCACTGCTTCTCACATAAATTTAGTGTAATTTATAGTTAATGAACTTCTATTTGTTTGCAGGTGTCAGCTGTGATGCATGTTTAAAAGGAAATTTTCGAGGTCGCAGATACAAGTGTTTAATTTGCTACGATTACGATCTGTGTGCATCTTGTTATGAAAGTGGTGCAACGACGACAAGGCATACAACTGACCATCCAATGCAGTGCATACTAACAAGGGTAGATTTTGGTAAGTAATTCTTGTATCCGTTTAGTCATACTGCATGTATCATGATTTTGCAGAGTATAACTTCGGAGTTTTGCCAAACTAACCTCTGTTGGAGTGGGGCATATGTAAATCTACTGGGTTTGTTTTTCTTATTTTTTTCATCTTCATTTATTTTTGAAAGGCTGAATTTAGCTTGAGCTGTATACAAATAAATAAATGCTGCACCGTGAATGTTTTAAAAAGTTAAGTTAAAGTGTTTACAAAAACAATTTTCCTGGTGGGTTATGGTTTAAGGCTATCATTTGAATGATGTTTATGTGGGAGTAAGCCTATCCGGATTCAGTGAGACTTCTGAGACAGCATGCATAGAACTGGGCTGTGAGCATCAAAAACAGGAGGGAAAATGGAAAGGGGAATAAGATAGATTTGAAAAGAATCTGCAATATACAAGTTGATGGACTTCTTTTTATTCTTGAGTGGTGGTTTGTTTGGAGGGTTTTGGGAATGAAAAGATTTAGAAGGAAAAGCAAGAAAGAGGGTTAAGTATTCTGCTTTTTAAAAGAGGAAAGAGAAGACACGTGGCAGATGGAAGTAGAATTCAAAGTGAGATGTGAGTAAGCAAAGAAAAAACAATGAGGTGACAAAACAATATATTTCAGAAATGTGTTGTTACCTTTCCAGAGAAAACCAGTGATTACTGTGGGATTGGCTTAATTATGGTCTTCAGTATTTGTTAGCATATATAGCACTTATACCTGTCTCATTTCTGATGTCTCTTTGGGGGCACTCTGTTACCTGGGTTCTGTAGATTAATCTGCTAGGGTTATGTAGATATATAGATGGTCCTTCACTCCCAGTAGTTCTATGACTTTATCCTTAATATCTATTAAAATATTTTCATTGATGGTATGTGAAAGATGTGGTACACATCAGGGTTGTGTAGTATTGTTGAAGGCTCTCTTTTCATTAATTAGATATAGCATGCATATGGGAGCATGTGTAGATATGTGTGTGTGTGTTTTGTGTGTATGTACATACATATAGGGACAGGGTTGCTTAGTGTTACATACTTACTGACACTACAGATTTGACGGAGTTGATTCTTTTGATGACAGTATTTTGTTTTTAAGTGCTATTTGAACCACAGCAGTTAGAGAGGAGGCTTACTGGTTCTCTGGACTAATACAGGAGCCTATATTTAAGAGAGGCATTACTTCCGATACATAAGTGGATGTACTTCTGTCTTCCCCTTTACCTTGTTTGGTGGTTTGACAAATATAGGAAGGTAGGCCTAGCCAGTACACCAGCACACACCGCAGTGTGCTTTTTCCTAACCAATCATGAACTGTGTTTATCTTCTGTATTCCACATTCTGCATATTGTCATTGCTCATCCTGTCCATATTCTTAAAGCAGACGTGTGTATGCACCAGGAAGCTCCAGTTAGTAGTTTCCCTCAACTCATTCCTGTCCTTCTGTCTGTCCACCTCTCATCTAGGCTTCCTGTGTCCCTTGTGGGAGGAAGCGATCTGGGCTGGGCTGCTTAGAGTGTCAGACAAGAACTACGGGGACCCAGGATCAAATCTCCACTCAGCCATAAAGCTCACTGGGTGACCTTGGACCAGTCAGCTTCTCTGAGCCTAACCCACCTCAAGGGCTGTGAATATAGAGACTGGGTTCGCATGACACGGCAACCCATCATGGCTAAGTAGCCACAGTGGGTTGTGTTGTGTGAACTTGGACCGCTTCCCGCAGGGTGGCTTGTTTGTGGGCAACAAGCTAGCCTGCCAACCCATGGCTTGTTCTGGGGGTTGTTGTACCCACGATGGGTTGTCATGTTGTCCAAACCCGGGTGACTGACCTCATTGTGGCTCCAGGAAAGTGGTGAGTGAGCCACTCAGCAAGAGCAATCATTAGACACATAGATAGCTGGGTTTGTGATGAGTGTGTAGACTGCATGGTAAATTGCCTGCCTGGTGTGAAGGTTGCAGATATCACGTCTACATAGCTTTGTAGATAGTGCTGGGGTGGAGTCAGTGGTCGTGGCTTTCTCTGAAATGCTACCTGTTCCACATCAGGGTCAGCCAGCCAGGTGAAGCTGAGGAGTCTCAATGCACAGATGAGATGGTGGTATAGGGAGAAGGGGTTCAGATTTGTTAGGCACTGGGGAACATTTTGGGGCAAGCTGGGCCTGTACCAGAGGGACAAGCTCCACTTGAACCAAAATGGAAACACTTCTGGCACTAAACATAAAAATGGTGGCAGAGCAGCTTTTAAATTGAACCCTGGGGGAATGCCAACAGGAATTGGGAAGCATCCGGTTCGGGTTGAATCATCCCTAGGGGATGAAAATAAAAATGTTTCCAATTGCCCAAATGTAGAAGGGGAGGAAATAGGCCATGAGCATATGATGAAACATGATAGCCAATCAAAGAGGTTTAAATGCCATAGCAGAAGATGCACACGTCGGAGACATCTGGGGAGGGACACTGCATATAGGTGTTTCTGTGCAAAAGCTAGAAGCCTCCAAGCCAAGATAGGAGAGTTGGAGTGTCTGGTTTTAAAGGAGAACCTAGATATAGTACAAGAGGCACCATTTGTTTCTTTGCTCCTCATTTGACAGCTTCAAATGGTGAGCTGTCAAGTGAGAAGCCAAGTCACAAGGGGATCTTTGCTGGCAAAAACAGGTCGTTGTAGATTACCCCCTTCCCAGCGAGTTCCTCTAGTAGTTGGTTTGTTTTTTTTGGTTGGACCTGGCTGTTCTCATTGTCCTCCACCTTTTCCACCCTTTCCTGAAACTCTAGATGCTCGGGAAAGTGCGAGCCACCCCATGTATGGGAGCATGGTGTTTTGACAGCTGTCGAAACCCAGGCTTCCTTTTAAAATGTGGCTTTTGACAGGGACATATGCAAATTTCATGGATCTTGCTGGGAAGGGGGTGATCTACACACCACCCCCTTTCACCACCAAAGATCCCTTTGTGGCTTCACTTCTCCCTTGACATCTTGCCATTTGAGAGCTCATGCTGGCTCAGCTTGTCTGAGCGTGGAAAGCTAAGCAGGGTCAGGCCTGGTTATTACTTGGATGGGAGACCCCTCCTCTAGTTTCCTGCATTGAGCAGGGGGGTTGGACTCGATGGCTTTGTAGGCCCCTTCCAACTCTATTACCATCACCATCAACAAAATAACGACAACATTTGTGCAAATCTCGGGTGCATTAAAAAACGGGAGGTGGTGAACCTGGGACAGTTGCTCCAATGTGCCATTTGTGCACTTTGAAGGGGCTGTCACTGGCTGTCACTTTGGAGATCGTGAAAAGCAATCTCTGAATAAAAAAAGGCTAAAAGGGAAAACAAACCGCAGTGACCACTAAAGGGGTCGTGAGCAGAGTGGGGAGAGGAGACAAAGTGGCTTTAGCTGCCAAGTCCACTGGGATACTGGCTGGAGGACTGAGGGGGAAGGAGAGGGGGGACAACCCACTGTGTGTTTGATCATCTGTCGGGCATACTGTGGGTTGTTCCACAAACAACCCACACTGTGTAGCTCATTCTCAGGGTGGGTTGCCCTGTCATGTGAACATGGCAGAATAGTGGTTGGGGAAAGTAAGGTACAAATCTAATAAAATTGGGGGGGTTTAAACAACTTGCTCAATTTATACTGGAAGTGTGGTCGTAGCTGCATATCAGTTCCATGCAGCTGTTGTAATATCTGTAATCATCTTTCCATGTGTATGATCTGGTTTGCATGGTAAGGACCCATGCTAGTGCCACCACCTGGCAGGGAGGTGTAATGTAGGGGTGGTGCCTTTTACCATAGAAGAGTTGACACAGGACATGGACTACATAAACCTCTCACTTTGTCAAAGTGTGTGTGGACAAGAAGTACGCTACGCCTGTAGATAGCACTTGCTCAATGTGAAAGAGTAGTGCCCAAGAGTGTGAGATGTGAAGCCAGGAAGTCACCAGTTCAAATCTCACTTCAGCTATGAACTCGTTAGATGTTTTTAGGCCAGTTCTCCCTGGCTCTCATCTGTAATAACCCTGTAAAGTAGGTCAGTAGTATTATTCTATCCTCACATTTGCAATATGGGGATATTAAGACTGGCAAAATGTATAAGGTCGCTCTAAGAAATAGTGAGAAAATAGGTGCAAGGTGCCGTGAATGCTTAGAAAGTGCAAAATATTAACATTTAAATCAGGCCTAAGGTAGCTGCCTCTTGTAGGCCAGTTCATACCTTGTTTTGCTTTTTATTTTATCTGATGTAATTTTCTCTGTAACTTTTTGTAAAGAAATCTGTAGGGCAAACATGCATTCCACCTACATTTCACTGATCTTCTGATCCATTCCTAAATCATAACACGTGCCTGTGGGAGATGTAAATATACCGAACCTTTCTCAGTATCTTGGCATATCTATGTTGATTTGCATTTCATTTAAAATAAGAATGAGTGTTCACTTAAAACAAAATCAATAGGACAACATAAAACAAAACTAAAAATCCATTAAAAAGAGCAGCTAAAATCAGTTAAATCATTTAACTGTCAAGGCAAATTTTTAAAAAGGTTTTGGGCTATCACCTCAAATTTGTAAAATTAGGCACCAGGCAAGCAGCTTCACGTTCTGTCATCAGGACAATAGAAAGGATGGCCAAAGTTGTATTTTTGGAATAATGAATAACAATTGATTATAGAGATAGAATGTATCATTTGGTCCCGTGGTGATGGGAGCACTATATAAGTTGTATGCGTGTTATTTTAGTTGTTTTATATATTGTTTGAAAAAAAATTGAATAAAAATATTTTTTTAAAAAGAAAAGAAAGGATGGCCAATGATAATAAAGCACAGAGACCTCTTGGTACAAAACACAACAAAATACAAAGGTAGAATTTCTAAATTTAATACAGAAGAGTCTGTGGCTTTCCAGCCAGAGCACCTTGAGGCATATTATGGAATCTAACAAGCCCTCCCGATACGCCAGTGTGACATTTGACAGTACTTCAGTAAATGCTTTCAACCTACAACCATGTTGCTTTCTCAAGTACTACTGTCTTTGGAATGTTGTTTTTGATTTGGGACATTTTATTTATTTGTTTGTTGGGTTTTTGTTAATGTTTATATACCACCTTATTTGTTAAAAAGCCTTCAAGGTAGTGTAAAACAGTTTAAAATAATAAAACCTTGCAGCAATAAAAACAAGATCATTAAAAACATTAAAACCTACTGAGTGTAAAAGGCTAAGTTGAAAAGATGTGTCTTAAAACCCTTTCTAAAGGTCAAGAGATTGGGGGCAAGTCATAGTTGAGAGGGAGCGCAGGGCCATTCCACCAGCCCTGCTGAAAGGCCTCCCTCATGACGGCTCCTCCTCCCTCTACTGCCACCACAGCAGCCATTCCAGCAGGCTGAGAGGAGGGAGATGAGAGAGAGCGCAGGGCCATTCCACCAGCCCTGCCAGGAGTATTCATTAATATTCCCCCTTCTGCCCTCCCCATTCCTTTTTCCTTGTGTGTCGTGTCTTTTTAGATTGTAAGCCTGCGGGCAGGGACTGTCTTGTTAATTGCTGTAAACCGCCCAGAGAGCTTCGGCTATTGGGCGGGCGGTATAAAAATGAAATAAATAAATAAATAGTTCTTGTAGGAGCACATTACATAGTTTGGTGGCAACACAGGAGAAAACCCTTTTACACATGCCTGACGGTTAGCCTCTGCAGGTAATGGCGCCCTCAAAAGGGCCTCTCCAGCAGATCTTAGTGCTGGGCAGGTTCATAGCAAGACAGGCAGTCCCCTAGATGAATTTGAATTTTAGGTGATTAAGAAGAATCGTTAAGAAGTAAGGCTGGTCTGAGGGAGGAAGAGGCATCTGGCTTTCATGCTTCCTGATCTATAACCCAATGGATTCAGAGTACTTCAACTTAAGCTTTTGAAACCAGTGGAACTAAATCTTCTTAAATCTTAGTGCTTTGACTTTTAACTTGGTTGTAGGGCTGTCCTGAAAATCTCTCAAAACAATATTTGGTAACATAGATAAAATGTAATTTCTTTTTTTAAAAAATTAGTTTGGAAAAGTCAACTCTAGAGATTACTAGTTACCAATCTTGTATGCGTGTTGGCCTTGTTGTATTGTCATTTAGTTGCAGGATAACTAATTTTTATATGCAAGTAGTTTCTGTGAAAAAGCACTGTGTGCTACAGCAGGATTATTACTAGCTTACAAAGTAGTGGCAGAATTCCTTTCCACCTTCCTTCCTTTGCCGAACTGCTGCTATGAGAAAAACCTTGCTCTTACTTCCTGGTCTAGTTAGCAGTGTGAATTTTGCAGGTGAATTACGGTAGATCTAAGTACCGGTAGCTTAGAGCACAATACTAAGGGACTGCTGTTTGATATTGTGTCTATCCAAAGTCCTGCTGGCAAGACCCAGGCAGGATGGGAGGAAGACAGAAGTGTTTACAGCCTCTCTGTCCTCCATTTAATTTTTTTAGCTAGCTTGATTACCAGGGAGTGGGCGGCGACAGTGATGGAGAGGCAATTGGATTGAGCGGATCCAGCCCTCCCCTCCCTGTCCACTGTCCTGCCCCCTTTTCTCCTTCTCTGACATCTCTTCCGAGGTTGCATTTGTGACTTTGGAAGATAAGCCACTGGAGACATTTCCGTGGCAGCTGGGACAGAGGAGGAAGATCCATGATTGGGATCTCCTCTTCCGCAGTCGTAGCTGTGCACCATCCTATAGCTCACCATAGGATTGCTCTGCCCGGCTAGTAATAGTCACTGTTTAATTGCCTTGTGCAAATTAAGTACCAGGTAACTCCTCCAAGTGACTAAGCCAGATATCTCTTGTAAATTAGAAGAGAGCTGATTCTGTATATATTGTGTGTGGGTGGGTGTCCCCCGCCTCTTAGGCCTTCAGTGTGCCACACTGGTTAGTATAGGTACGTGTAGGCATGCAGGCTAGTAACATTTCTATAAAATAATAACTTCTGTGGACTTACTTTATATACTATTTCAGCTGGAAAGCATTTCAGATGAAACCTGAGGGCTGTCAGTTAGGAAAAGACTAGTTTCAGTTTCTGTATTCAAAAATCTACTGGCCTGTTCCCCATTCACTGTTCACAAATAAATTCTCTTTCCTCCCGGCTCTGCAGCAAGGTGTGTTTGTGTGCCTTTCTTTCTTTCTTTCTTTCAAGTGTAGTACTTCTGTTTTTCTGTAAATACCAGGATTTTCCAGTCAGTCTTCATCCTTGACATGGATGCAATACCACCTTCCTCAAATGCGCTTCATAGAAGCGTATGAAAAGATACAGGCTTTTTCATGTTCTCTGTGTATATGTGCTGTTGACTATGCCTATGTGCAACTGGTATTAACAGGTCATTTGGATTGCTGTCTTCTTCTAAGGCAAAATCGATTGATGGGTCACTTCATATAAATTAGGAGCAGCCCTTGATTCTGCATGGGGATCCACAGGTAAACTGGGGTATGACCCAAACTTTTTCCAAGGAGATTCTCTGATTATATATGTTCTTAAGACTTTTCTAGTATCATCTCTTCTTAGAGATGATGGCATCATGAGCCATGTCTCTCTTCATCAACATGTTTAATATGCTCTTCTCAACAAATGCATTTTCCTTAAATATTCACAGAGAGAATGCCTAATATGGGCTGCTCGTATTAAACAAAACACTTAAATCCTACCTGTTGTTGTACCAGAACCAGCAGTAGTGGTACCCAAAACATTCCTCAGTATACTGAAAACTGATTCAGTGGTTAGGTGTACTCTTAAACTCTTTCACTTCCCTGCACAGATTAAAATCATTGCTGTTTATTTCTTTTTATTGTTGTGTATTTAATTTTGTTGCTAATTTGTTTTTATGTTTTAATCAAAATTCTGTTTTATCTATTTTATTATTGTTAGCCCACTTGAGCGCCATTTTTGTGAAAAAGCAGAATACAGTAATACCTTGGATTGCAAGTAACTTGGTCTGAGAGCGTTTTGCAAGACAAGCAATTTTTTAAAAATAAATTTTGACTTGATAAACAAGCGACGTCTTGCAATACAAGGTAGGGATGTAACCGCTCGCCTCGAGCGGGCGTAGCGGGCTGAAAGTGGCCCGCTCACACCCCCCAGAGACTCGCTTTGATATGAGTGTTTTGGATTACAAGCACAGTTCCGGAACGAATTATGCTTGCAATCCAAGGTATTACTGTATAAATAAGGGCCCAATCCAGTTGCAATGCTCATAAGCCCTGAACTTGGAGGCTTACAGTCATCTTATGCAGAGCAGGAGAAGCAGTGGAGGCAGTCTTCGCCTCCATGTCCCCCCGTCCTGCATATTTTGCTAGATGGGCTTTTTTGCCAGTCTAGCTGGAGCATTTTGGAGCGGGAGGGATGAGGCTGGAGACGCTTCAGGACAGCTCGTATCCTGGCCCCTCCAATCTCCTCCCCACCCACCAGAACGCCCCCTTATACACCTCTCTGAGTTTGCATTCCCAACCACGGAGAGGCAGCCGGCACGGTTCTTTCCACACCGGCTGCGAGGAGGAGGGGGTTGGATCTCTGATTCCCAGCTCCGAGCACTGTCTCGGACCTTGGATCTGGGAATCCGAAATATCCTATGGCTGCTCAGATGCTGTCTAGGGGCCATAGGGTTGCTCCCTAAGTCACTCTGAGAAATTTATTGCATGTAGAGGTGATTCTTGGGGAGACATCTCTAGCCATAGTGGCTTACGCTGGCTCAGCTTGTCTGAGCGTGGAAAGCTAAGCAGGGTCAGGCCTGGTTATTACTTGGATGGGAGACCCCTCCTCTAGTTTCCTGCATAGAGCAGGGGGTTGGACTCGATAGCCTTGTAGGCTCCTTCCAACTCTATGATCTATGAAATCTAAGTGGATAGATAGAACATGACGATGTAGGGAGCTTGTTACCTTACTGCTATGGATATCATTATCTAAGATCTTCATTACAACTATCTTGAAACAGTATTACTGTCACTTATGTGGCCTCATTAAAACCTGCTTAAATACTAGTGATATACAGAGCAGCAAACATATTCCTTAAGTACTGTCCTACTTCTGATGGTTTCAGTAGAGCCATGTCATAGTCTGTATTCCTGAGTGGCCTTGCTCTCTCTCAGTTTAACAGAGGCCTCATTTGTGAATATCCCTACTTCTGTATGCAGAGCAGCTTTCAAGGAAGGTTGCTTTTTTGTTTCAGGAGGAATTGTTCTACTTGCATCTTTTACTCAGTCTTTCTAACATTGGAGCCACCTTTCCTAGTAGGAGTTTAGGATTGTTCAGCTTCAAGGATCACTTCAAGCATTCTGTGAAGCTTTATTGTTTGCACTCTAGGTTGGCATAAACATAATGCTTGTTCCCTGCTAACAGTACCCAGCATATCCGGAGCCAGGCTCGGCATACATTCTTTCCCTGCAGTCTCTCTCTCCCAAAGCAAATTCTCCTCCCCACTGCTGCATTGAAGCAGTTTGGTAGTATCAATGTTAACCCTGGTTCCAGATCCTGGGTTAAAGGGATTGTTGGTTAGCCTTCCCCATGCTTTCATGATGGTGCTGGCAGACTGTTTTAGCACTGTTAAGAGGTGGGGAGTGGGTGGGAGTTTGCTGCAGGGATGGAGCACGTATTCCCACAGCTTGTCTACTCTGTCCAGTGGAGGGTATGTCTGGATGTACCATCTTTGGGCTCAATCCTCCAAGTGTACTGCTGCTACGTAATGTACATTCATTTCAATATGGGACTTATGTAGGACCAAGAAAATAACTGCTTTCAGTGGTGAAGTAATATTTGCTAGATATAAATATATTTCAAGTGACGCTTTATTGCCACTATACTGTTGTTATGGTGGAGACCTGCTATTTGTATTATCAGCTTGTTTTTTCTTATTTGATTATTTGGCGTTGTTATGGCACTTTCTCAGGAGTCAAGTTGTATAAACTCCACAAGTGTAAAGGCAGTAAAATAAAACTGGGCCTGGTGTTGCCTGAGCCTTTCTTGTTTGAGGAAATAATGATATACACTGGGGTAGGCATTGTGTTGCTCATGGACACCAGTGTACCCCCAGACACCTTTCATGGCACCCACCAAAGTGCTCTTACACCACCTACTTTTTTTAAAAAAAAATTACGTAACACTTTTTTTTTTTTAACCAGTAATTGGAATTGCTGTAACTTACAGATTTCTGTTTGTACTGAAAACTGTGGATTTGAAAGTGTGTTGGGGCTCAGACCCTACCTCTGGTTTGTACTCAGTCTTTTGGGCAGGTTACTTGTCCTTTGCCACACTTCTCATGGCAGCCATTCTGTGGTGCTGCCAGGACAGTTTCTCAAATTGCCAAATGATCCCATGTCCCAAAAAGGTTGCCTACCTCTGGTATACATTATTATTCAAGATGCCTTAATGGTTTCGAACACTGGTCTGGTTTCAACTGTGGCAGGTGTGGAAAATTAACACATTAGCCTTCTTAAGCATAGTATCATTAGGCTTATTTTGTGTAGAATAGAACTTAGGGACTTAAAATGCCATTAGCCTTTTGTATTCTTTCTTAAATTGGAGTCATGTTTTAAAACTTTATTTGAATAAAATATGCTACTAATGATGGAGAGAGTTCTGCAATATTATAAATGCTTAGCTTCAGGAGATTAAAATGTACAGATAGTAGATTTGGTTTGTCTTTGATAGCATAAGATGTAGTAATTTTGTATTCTGAGAGAGGAATTCATTGAATTGTTCATTGGGACAAATGTCTTGAGTTAACAGCAATTTAGAGAGACAATTTCTGTGTTTCCCGTGTTTGTAGCCATTATTTTTTGTGAATTGAGTCCACACATATTTTATTTTTCCAGATTTGTACTATGGTGGAGAAGCTTTCTCAGTAGAGCAGCCACAGTCTTTTACTTGTCCTTATTGTGGAAAAATGGGTTATACGGAAACATCTCTTCAAGAACACGTTACTTCAGAACATGCAGAAACATCAACAGAAGTGGTAAGCATAAACACCCTTGCTTCCAAATAACACTAGAAATCACTGTAAGATTTGGCAGTGATTCTTATATGAGGAAGGAGGGAGTTCAACCATTAGGAAGTCTGTATCAAGAATGCACTCCCTCAGGTTGCTGCATCTCAAACCACAGTTAAGTATGGCACCTTCAAGAGGGCATCCGCATGGAGCTTAATATCTGGGCAGGTACATACGGGAAAAGGTATTCCCATGAGGTATCCTGGTCCTAAACTGTGTAGGACTTTATATGTTCAGAGATTAGAGATGAGCTGGGGATTGCCCCGCATGGCTGGGGATTGCAGGCGCTGACTCCTGCAAGCCCAAGGCAAGTCCCGTTCTTTGTGCAGACAGAGGCATGGAGAAAAAATATATTTTTTTAAAAAGTGAGTGGGGCAGATGATATCAGGGGAGGGGGCTTTGGGGAGCCATGACCTCTTGAAGTCCTCCAGCTTGCCGGCTTGGTCTGGGTGTGGTAATCTGGCCCCTGGACCAAAAGTGGTTGCCCTCCCGTGCATTAGAGGCTGGTGCTTCATTTCACAGCATGTAAACTCCTAGTTTAAATTTAAAGAATAAAATCAGGAAGGCCTCTCTGGGTGCAAAGGGAGGTGTCTGTTGGGACCCTAGACATAGTGTCAAACAAGCTAGAAACTTCAAAAGGGGAAGACTCCTCACATAATCATTGTGGGTAGCAAGTAGTTTAGTACTGGGCACATGCTATCACACCTCTATCACACCTCTCCTCCCAACCAAAATGTTCAGGATAATCTTTAGATGGATAATGAGATCAGGGAGGCATTTAAAGAAGAAAGGGTTGTTGTAATGGGTGACTTCAATTACCCTCACATAGACTGGATAAATGCAAGTTCTGATCATGGCAAAGAGATAAAATTTCTAGGTACCCTAAACATTTCTAGATATCCTAGAATAGTTGGTCATGAAATTGACCAGATGGAAGATGACCATGGACTTAATCCTAAGTGGCACCCAGCACCTAGTGTAAGATATAAGTGATGTTGAACCGATTGGAAGCAGTGTCTACAATGCTATCAAATTCAAATTATATGAAAATGGAAAATTACCAAGCACACCTTTCTATTTATAGTTTAGGCATTTTTATACCTTAAGGCTCAATTAGCATGCTTAGGAAGTTAACCAGCTTGCTGTGTACCCTCTGGTAGTCCACTCAGTCTTATATAGCTTATCTGTAAGGGCAAAGCTTGGGAAACTTCAGTTGTAAATATGTTAGCAGCCAGACTATAGAATAAAGTATCTAAATGGAGACTATATTTTGAACCAAGTAAGGGTGCAATTCTATTATGATGATCATAAGCCCCTTCTCTCGGAGGCTTATGCTCATCCTAGGCAGGGCAGGAGGAGTGATGGGCACGATCTTTGCCTCCCCGCCCTCATGACCTGCATTTTTGTTAGACAGGCTTTTTTGCCTGTCTAGTGAAAGCGTTTCAGAGGGGGGAGGGAAGGAAGCTGGAGAGGCCCCAGAATAGCTTGTTCTTCTTCGTGGTCTCTGTGCATCACACATATGGGCTCTGCGCCTGCGCCGAGACCGCTCCGGAAAATTCTAAAGCTGAGGTAGACTGGGCGGGAGCCCCTCCCCCTCGCACGTGCTCCTTAGTGCGGCTCCCGCCCATTCCCTCAGTTCCTCTTCGACCGCCATTGCGGCTAGTCGTCTCCGGATGTTCTTCTAAAAAACTACAACTCAGCTGAGTACTTTAAAATTGTCTTTTTAAAAAAAAAATTTTCCTCATAAACCTTTTTTCTCTTCCTCCTTTCATCGGAAATCCCCCCCCCAATGAAATTAAAATAAATAATTTTTTTTTTAAAAAAATGAAATTCTTCTCCTCTTCTGAGGAACGGCTGTTTTAGGCGCCTTTTCAAAAGTGCCTCTATTGTGGGATTAAATTACCTCCGGCTGCTGGCCACTCTTTGTGCCTGTTACGTTTGAGAGTGGGGGCATGTAGTAGAAATATGCCACCACTGTAAGGCATTCATTAGGCCGATGTGAAAGCACCGAGCCTTAAAGCTCAAAATGGCTCCCTGGCAGCAAACTTTATCCATGGTGTGTCCCTCTATATGGCATTCAAGGCCACGGCATTCAAGCCAAGATCAGCGACGTCTCATACTACAGTGGCGGCAACTCGGAATGTGTAATCCCCACTTAAGAGAAAGGACAAAAAAGCCCACAAATGCTCTAAGGAAGAGCAAAAGAAAGAGACTGTGTCCAAGAAAAAATCTAAGGACTGAAAGTCTCTCTCTATAAGCCTGTCACTCCAGTCCTATCGACTGTGAGTTTCACGGCTTTGACGTCGACCACCAAGGTAAAACGCCTGGTTTCGATCCCGACACAGATCGAGTCTTCCACACCGAGAAGTCTACATCCACGCCTGCAAAGCGTGCCTCGGTGTCAGGAGTGCAAGTAGCCTCACTCTCCGATGGAGAAATTATGGATTCACCTGTACTCGTGGCTACGGAGCTTACTGCAGCTCCAACATTAGAGGAGACGTATACTCCATCCATGGAGAAAACGTTCTTCCTCCAGCCGCTCGACATCGAACACCGATCTTGACATCGAGTGGTCTCTGTCGACATCGAACACCGCTCTCGACATCGAGAGGGCTCTGTCGACATCGAGCGGCGCACTCTCGACATCGAGGAGAACCTGTCGACATCGCTCTCGACATCGAGGGGGCTCTGTCGACATCGAACAAGGCTCTTGACATCGAGGCGAATCTGTCGACATCGCTCTTGACATCAAGAGGGCTCTGTTGACATCGAACATTGCTTTCGACATTGAGGAGAGCCTGTCGACATCAAACATCGCTCTCGACATCGAGCAGGCTCTGTCGACATCAAACATCTCGCTCTCGACATGGAGCAGGCTCTCTCGACATCGAACACCACTCTCAACATTGAGAGGGCTCTGTCAACATCGAGCGGCGCTCTCGACATCGAGGAGAACCTGTTGACATAGCTCTCGACATCGAGAGGGCTCTGTTGACATCGAACAAGGCTCTCAACATCGAGGAGAATCTGTCGACATCGCTCTTGACATCGAGCGGACTCTGTCGACATCGAACATTGCTCTTGACATCGAGCACAGCCTGTCGACATTGCTCTTGACATCGAGAGGCTCTGTCGACATCGAACATTGTTCTTGACATCGAGGAGAGCCTGTCAACAGTGCTCTTGACATCGAGTGGCTCTGTCGACATTGAACATTGCTCTTGACATCGAGCACAGCCTGTCGACATTGCTCTTGACATCGAGAGGCTCTGTCGACATCGAACATTGTTCTTGACATCGAGGAGAGCCTGTCAACAGTGCTCTTGACATCGAGTGGCTCTGTCGACATCGAACATTGCTCTTGACATCGAGCACAGCCTGTCGACATTGCTCTTGACATCGAGAGGCTCTGTCGACATCGAACATTGCTCTTGACATCGAGCACAGCCTGTCGACATTGCTCTTGACATCGAGAGGCTCTGTCGACATCGAACATTGTTCTTGACATCGAGGAGAGCCTGTCAACAGTGCTCTTGACATCGAGTGGCTTTGTCGACATCGAACATTGCTCTTGACATCGAGCACAGCCTGTCGACATTGCTCTTGACATCGAGAGGCTCTGTCGACATCGGACATTGTTCTTGACATCGAGGAGAGCCTGTCAACAGTGCTCTTGACATCGAGAGGCTCTGTCGACATCGAACATTGCTCTTGACATCGAGCACAGCCTGTCGACATCGAACATCGCTCTCAACATCGAGAGGGCTCTGTCGACATCGAACATCGCTCTCAACATCGAGAGGGCTCTGTCGACATCGAACGTTGCTCTTGACATCGAGGAGAACCTGTCGACATCGCTCTGACATCGAGTGGACTCTGTCGACATCGAACATTGCTCTCGACATCGAGGAGAGCCTGTCGACATCGAACATCGCTCTCGACATCGAGAGGGCTCTGTTGACATCGAACGTTGCTCCTGACATCGAGGAAAGCCTGTTGACTTTGCTCTTGACATCGAGAGGCTCTGTCGACATCGAACGTTGCTCTTGACATCGAGCACAGCCTGTCGACATCGAACATCGCTTTGACATCGAGAGGGCTCTGTCGACATCGAACATCGCTCTTGACATCGAGCGGGACTCTGTCGACATCGAACATCGCTCTTGACATCGAGCGGGCTCCATCGACATCGAGCATCAATCTCGACATCGGGCATCACTCTCGACATCAAAGAGAACCCATCAACATCAAACATCGCTCTCGACATCAAGCGGCCTCTGTCGACATTGAGCATCGCTCTCGACATCGAGGAGACCAGATTGTCAACGACTTCGCTCTTGACATCCAGCGGTCTCTGTCTACATCGAACATCGCTCTCGACATTGATGAGAACCTGCCTTATTCTGACTCAGTTTCTGCAGTGTACAAATTACTAGGCTCTTCTCCTGATTTGCAGGTGGAATATAAACTGTCCACTTTACCAACTGAAGACCTAGATACATTTGCAGACCATGTGATGAAGATGATGGCAGCCTTAGGCATAGAAACTAATGTTGAGACACCTGAGATAGAAGACCCAGTGTACAGCAACATCTATTCTACTAACGGTAGCAGCTACCAGGCAATTATGGTGAGATCAGTTATCCCTAACTGGAAAGTTAGGGAACATCTGTGATTACCTCCCAGAGGAAAAGAGAGACTCGGCAAGGGTACTACAAGCGGAGGTCATCAGCATGGCAACCCTGCAGATGAATAACGCCAGACACCAAACTGATTGCCATGTCAGGTCTCTGATTAGTACCATCTCACTTGGACGTCATGTATGGCTAACATCAAATGTTAAAGCTCACATAGAAGACCTTCTGTTTGATGAGGAAGGTCTATTCCATGAGAATATGGATGATTCTTTGGATGCAGTCCAAAAGGCTAGGGTCAATGCCCAGAAGATGAGTTTCAGTACACTGCTAAGACATAGGCAGTACAAGCCGTGACAGTGGAATAGGTTCACATCTTCCTCAGCTCCTTTTCAACCTCTTTTTAAATGGGAGGACAAGATGCATGTTCACATGATAGTCAGTCTGCAGGACTAAGGAATGCTTCCCGCAGTTTCATTACCAAGGCCCTAAGAAAGCCAAATCTTCCGTGAAACGGAGTTTCTTGACTCCTCTCGAATTTTAGAGGACTTGGCGACTACATTGGCCTTGACAAATACACAGGACACGACGACTGGCTGGTCGTCGATTCATCCAGACTACGTCTTCAGTCTGCACTTCAGACAACCTTGTCCATGCTCGATGATCTCGGCTTATGTCTAAACATCAAAAAGTCAGTCCTCGATCCTGCAAAGGAACTGAATTTCATAGGAACAGTTCTCAATCCAAAGGATGGCTGGGCATTTCTACCTCAAGACAGAGTAGACAAAATACTTACCATCTCGGAATGCCTGTACCGAGCTCCTTTGTCCTCAGTAAGGTTGATCCAACGTCTTCTCGGCCATATGGCATCAACTGTGCAAGTAATGCATTATGCCCACCTTCACATGAGAACTCTTCAAAACTGGCTTATCCGCTCCTTTGACCTGCAAAGACAGGCACCTTCCACTCGCCTCACCATTCCACGGAACACCGAAACATCTTTGTTGTGGCGGATGAGCAAGAGCGTTCTCATCAAAGGAGTGCCTTTTCATCCACTAACTCCGAGAGTTCTGACAACAGACGCCTCCCTCCTGAAATGCGGAGCGCATTGTGCAGGCCACGTAGCTCAGGGCACGTGGAACTCTGTTGAGTGCAAGATGCACATCAGTATGTTGGAGTTGATGGCAGAGTGGAATGCCATGAAGGCACTAAAGTCTCTTCTTCGCAGCCAACACATCCAGGTTGTCTCAGAAAACATGACCATTGTAGCCTACCTCAACAAAGAGGGTGGAACGAGGTCGATGCAACTCACAAGGCTGACCCTCAGAATTTTCAACTGGAGAATTCCAAGACCCATGTCTCTCATGGTGCTTCACATCACAGGAAAAAACAACACGCTAGCAGATACTCTAAGCAGAGTCTCCATGCAGTCACACGAGTGGCAACTGGATGCAGAGATTCGCAGTTGGATTTTCTCAATCTGGGGTCAACCGGAAGTAGATCTTTTTGTCACTTCCAAAAACATGGCCTACCATCTTTTTTGCAGCAGGGCAACATCGGATCCCAACCTCATCACAGATGCCTTCATGATGAAATGGGCGGGTCATCTGTATTACATGTTTCCACCTCTTCCTCTGTTGATGTGAATAATCTCAAAAATCTGGAGGGACAGAGCAGACTGCATTCTTGTAACACTGTGGTGGCCACGGCAACCATGGTTCCCCCAGCTCCTGCACCTTTCCGAAGGAGAATACCAGTTGCTCCCGATACTGCCAACACTGCTAACTCAAGCTCAAAGCAACACCCAGCGCCCAGATTTGGATAGCCTAGCATTAATGGCATGGCAGATTCGATGATTCTAGCCCAAGACTTACTGTCACCGTTACAAACTGTCCTGCAAGCTGCCTACAAGCCGTACACGAGAGCATCTTATGCTAGGAAATGTAAACAAAATCTTAAATCCTGCACAGTACAAACTGTACTAGAATATTTGCATGCTCTGATGGTGTGAGGTTTAAAATCATCCTCCATAAGGGTATACTTGGCAGCAATTTCAGCCATTAAGCCTTATGTTACCTCGGGGTCAATCTTCACACATCCGTTGGTGAAACCTTAATTTTGAAAGACTTGAAGAACATCATTCCTCCAATCAGGAATTTGGTGCCAGGCTGGAATCTGCCTCTGATGCAGCATGCACTGACTCAGAAGGCTTTTGAACCACTAGCGACTATTGATCGCAGGTTTCTCACATGAAAGACAAGAAGATCTGGCGAACTCTGTGCACTCACAGTAGACTCACCTTATATGGTGTTGCATAAGGACATAATAGTCATCCGTCCAGATCTCAATTTACTACCAAAAGTGGTTTCAGACTTTTCATACAGGGCAGGACATAGTGTTGCCAGCGTTTTTCCAAAACCCGTCTTCTGACATAGAGCGGAAAATGCATACACTGAATGTCCGACATGCCCTAGCATTTTATAAAGAGCGAACAGCTTCTTTTCGACAAACAAATCAACCATTTGTATGTTATGGTGGCAAATCCCCAGGTCTTTCTGTTTCAAGACAGAAATTTGCCAAATAGATAGAAGTTATTACATTGGTATACCAGCTTTCATGCAAGCAGTTGCCAGGCCCAGTAAGGGCACATTCTACCCGAACACAGTCAACATCCGTGGTGTTTGGGAAAGGCCAAAGCTCTATAGAGCAGCAACCAGGGCCGCTCCATCGACATTCATCAAGCATTGCAGACTTGATATTTGAGCTCGGGCTGTGAACACCTTTGGAAGGGTGGTTCTATCATCGGTATTGCAGTGACCAATGCCGCCATCCCACCACCGGGTGGATCAGCTTGTTACTCTGCCCATATGTGTGATGCACAGAGACCACGAAGAAGAAGGACAGGTTGCTTACCTGTAACTGTAGTTCTTCGAGTGGTCATCTGTGCAGTCACACAACCCACCCATCCATCCCCGCTTGGCGTCATTATCGTTTCAATGGACCTGCCAGTGGAGACTGGGTGTGTATTGCTCCAATTCATGTCATTTCTAAATGATAATGTTTTTTTTTGGTATTACTATAAAAGGGAATGTCAGTACCAACAGCGAGTATCTCTCGGTTCATGGGGCCGCAATAGGCGGTCTCAGAGGAACTGAGGGAATGGGCGGGAGCCGCACTAAGGAGCACGTGCGAGGGGGAGGGGCTCCCGCCCAGTCTACCTCAGCTTTAGAATTTTCCGGAGCGGTCTCGGCGCAGGCGCAGAGCCCATATGTGTGACTGCACAGATGACCACTCGAAGAACTACAGTTACAGGTAAGCAACCTGTCCTATCCTGGCCTCTCCAGCCTCCTCCCCTCCCTGCCCACCAAAACTCCCCCTTTTCTCCCTCTCCAAGGTTACATTCCGACCTCAGAGAGGCAGCTGGCACGGTTCTTTCCCTGCTGGTGGAGTGGGGGACAGATTGTGAATTCCTGCCTCCAGGGTTGGAGCAGAGTCTGTCTTCTGATCTGGGAATCCGAAGTATCCTACTCAGATGCTAAGGGCCACAGGATTGCTCCGTAAATTTCTAGTACACAGCCAGACTAGTTTGTGCTGGGGAGCAGGCCTTTTATAGTGAATCCTTGACAAAGTCTTTACACATTGGAATTTATGTTATCCTTAATATAACTTCTGAAAGCTTGTTCTCTAAAAGCAAATTTGGTGTGGAATTATTTGCTTACTTTTGATATGTATACGTGTGTCTGCAAAATTCTAATAAAAGGGCACCCAAAACAAAATAGCCTTAAAAAATAACATGTGTGCTCTCTTAGGTTTGAGCCTCGGAAGTTAAAATGTGTTCCTCCTGATTAAACTAAATCTTTAATTGAATAATCTACCAATTAAAGCAGGGCTCTCCAACCTTGGGTCCCCAGATGTTCCTGAACTACAGCTCCCAGAATCTCTTGCCATTAGCCATGCTGGCTGGGTATGCTGGGAGCTGTAGGCCAGCAACATCTGGGGACCCAAGGTTGGAGAGCCCTGAATTAAAGTTTACAACATTACTGATCAGTACTGTAACATAGTTCTGATTGACTCCACTGGGTGGCAGTAATGTTTCATATTGATGGAAGACTATGCAGGCCTAGGTTATTATATTAGTAGCAGTGGTTGTGATGATAGTAGTATAATAGGAGAGTTGTATTAGGCAAGAGCTCGATTCTCCCTGGATTATTCCTGAATGAGCTCTAAATCCACTCTATTTTGACAGAGGCACTTCAGAGAACAGCAAAGGAAAAGGTAAGAAGGGACAAGGTTGTTAGATTGCTGCATAACAAAATCAGAACTGGTGTATAGGTTTATTAAAAGTTGAATTTATGTCAAGTTGGATTTGTCAAATTTTGAAGCACAAATTGGTAGGGTGAAACCTCTGAAGTTTTTATGTGCACAGGTCTCCTGAACACAAGTCAAAGGCATCATTTACAGAAATCTTTGAATTTAGGAATACATGAGAGCTTTGGAATAAATGGAGCTGAATTATTGGAAAACAAAATTATATATGAACCAGTGCATGTTCTACACAGTCACATAGGAACTGTGTTCATGTTTCTTCCCATTCTTGAAAGACAAAATGTTGCAAGAAGTCACAGGGAACAATGCAAGTACTGATGGTGAAGGATACATGCCACCACTTCCATGGTGCTCAGGATGACATATGTGACTTCTCCACAAATGTCTCTACATTCAGATATCATTTTAAAACAAGTTGTTTTTTAAAGGACACCTAATTAATTTTTTAAAAAACCGCAATTTGAAATGCTTCTTGTTCTGAATGTGTTTTCTTAAACTGGTCCCCTCTCCCCCGGACATGACCTGTTCAGGTACCTGCAACTTTTGAAAGATAATCAGCCCTTGTTAAAAATTTGCTCATTCTCCTCTGTGTCAGACTTCATCAGAACAAGGACAGCACTAAAGCTAGTTTTCAGACTTCTTTCTTTCATCAGGCATTTATTCCCCTGTAGAGTTTATGCAGCTCAGTCAAATTCCAGAGAGGTCACTGAACAAGAAACTCAGCTGTTTGGAGCAAAGGAGGAAAATGTCAAATCTAGCTAGTTTTTCCCTACCTGCAATTTTTTTACATGCCAAACCATGGCTATTGTCAGAAGGCACATGATGCAGGTACCTAGCTCAAGCTTAGCACGTCTGGGTCAAGTCAGTGCCTGGGCGGGAAAACTCTTGGGAACCCTATGTATGCTGACTTGGGCTTTGTTGAAGAAAGGTGGGATACAAATATATTTAATAATGAAATAAAACTTACTAAATGATTATCGGGCATAAGAGGTAGGTTTTCATAGGATTTCATAGGATCATAGAGTTGGAAGGGGCCTACAAGGCCATCGAGTCCAACCCCCTGCTCAATGTAGGAAACTAGAAGAAGGGTCTCCCATCCAAGTAATAACTAGGCCTGACCCTGCTTAGTTTTCCATGCTCAGACAAGCTGAGCCAGCATGAGCCACAGGCCTTTCATACCTAGTCCTGGAACAGGACATAAGAGGATCATGTACAGTGGTGTAGTGGTAAATGTTGAAGTGCAAGGAACTTGTTAATTGACAGACATCAAAACACCCTGAGACAGACAGAGAGAATACACACGCGCACACACGATTGATTGATTGATTGATGGATCGATCAAAAGCCCTGCTGGTTTAAGACCAGAATTAAGGTTAACTCATGTTGGCTCAAGTTCCCCTATACTTTTCTTGGATCTTTCAGGCCCAAAGTGTGGGGTGCCTGGGAACAGCAAAGATGCCCCAGGTTGTCCTGGCCTGGTATTGCTTTATGAAACAAATACAGAGCCTTTACTGTATTGCTAGAGGCATCTTCCCGTGAGTTGACCCATGCCTGTTTGTTGCTTGTAAGCAAGCACAATTTGTGGCATCGCACAACATCATCACGGGGCATGTATGTTCAGGCTTAGCTTTCCACGCTCAGACAAGCTGAGCCAGCGTTTGCTTTCAGTGTTGAGCTGCAAGAGGATGTTGGGCTGGCCTCCTTGCTTCTTCCCATCCCTTCCATGCTTTCTGCCTTCCTCATGGAGGGGATGGATTGTAGCCTTGGTGTGTTTAAAAATGAAGTGGATATTGTCCAGAAGTGGAATTCCAGTTTGTACATGGAATTGTGGCCTACATGCATCTGTCTCTCTTCTGAGGCAGTAATACAATGAGTATTTTGATGTCAGCTTTCTGGCTGTGGAGGAGAAGAATGGATTTATGCAAGCGGATGTTCTTGCACTCAGTTACATCGGCGTTTCAGACTTGCACTGGGGCTTTTAAGTAAATGCAAATGTTCAGTGTGTGGTATAAAGTTTTTGAAGTTGTTTCCTATTATTCCCCATAATTTTTGTGTGTGAAGCACTTCTTCAAACTAGTCTCTATAGCAGGGGTCCTCAAACTAAGGCCCGCGGGACACATCCGGCCCACCGGGTCGTTTCATCCGGCCCAGCGGCCGATCTAAAGGCTCCCTGTGTCGGTAAGGGGAGGAGGGGCGGCTGAACCGGCGCCAGGGCACGGGCCGCCTGCCCGCCCGCCACCCTGTGTCTCCTGCAGGGGGGGTAAGGGGAGGAGGGATGGCTGAGCCACGGCGGGGTGCAGGCCGCCCGCCCGCCGCCCTGCGTCGGTAAGGGGAGGAGGGGTGGCTGAATTGGCGGTGGGGTGCTGGCCGCTTGCCCGTCCGCTGCCCTGCGTCTCCTGTGGGGGGGGGGAAGGGGAGGAGGGGCGGCTAAGCCGGTGGCCCTCATTGTCCCTCAGACTGTTGGCACACATTCAAGCCTCATCACGCCAGCCATATTTCTCCCCTGGCTGGCGTGAGGAGGCTCGGAGGCCACGTATCCCGGCGGCCCTTGCAGCACATTTGACAGGAGCGGAGGAGGATTCCACTCCTGTCAAATGTCTCGCCACCACCAAGCTGGAAGAGGCTGCTGCGGGCCCAGAGCCCCCTCGCCACCCCGCCCCGGGAACCTTCAGAGGCAGTGCAGAGCAAGGTAAGTGCTCCCGTGCCCCCCCTTGCGTTGGTTGTGGTGCTGCCGCCGAGGCCGTGCACCCGGCCGGCGCCAAAACCGCACCGCAAGCCCCCTCCTTACCTTTTCCTCTTCGTCCGGGCAAAGGAGAAGGTGGGGAGAGCCAAGCCCGGCACAAGGAGAGGGGGCGGGGGGCGGCAGCGGGCTCGGCAGTGCAAGGGGGCTTGCGGGAGCACTAACCTTGCTCCACGCAGCCTCCATAGGTTCCCAGGGAGGGCTTCTGTGGGCTCGGCATCGTGGGGGGGGGCAGCAGAGGGGGGGAGTCCTCTCCCGTCCCCGCCGCCTGTGACAGCTGCCTTGGCTTCAGGGGCTGCTGTCATCCCCACTGTATGGCCAGGCGCGTGGCAGGAGCAGCAATGTCTGCTCCTGCCAGGGGGCTCTATGTTTTTCAATACATGATCACGATAACGGGCATTTCTAAATTGAGAATAATGTAGGTTTTTACTCCTGCTGCTAGATGGGACTAAACTGCATTGTAAGTTCTTTTCTCCCCCCCCCCCCCGATTTGCCTTCCTCTGCTTGCTTGACACAGCTACTTTGTTTTCTTCATTGACCCCTTTTTATAAAACAAGAAATGATTCTGTCTCCTGCTGGGGGGGGGGAAGGGGAGGAGGGACGGCTGAGCTGGTGGCGGGGCACGGGGCTCCTGCCTGCCCGCCGCCCTGCGTCTCCTGCAGGGGTAAGGGGAGGAGGGGCGGCTGAACCGGCGGTAAATTAATTTATTATTAATTTATTAATTTATTATTAATTCATTATTAATTCATTATTAATTTATAATAACTTTAGTCCGGCCCCCCAACAGTCTGAGGGACAATGAACTGGCCCCCTGTTTAAAAAGTTTGAGGACCCCTGCTCTATAGTGTAGTCTACTCTGCCATTGACCTTGTATCACTTTGATGCCAGATAGGGCATTTTCCTAAAGCTTCTCACCTAAAGATTTTTCACCTAAATCTGAGCTTAACTAAGCATGTTTTCACTGAAGCATCACAATTTTCCAAACTCTTGATGGAAATGTGATTTCATTTATTTCTTATTTTTGGAGTAAGTTTTATTTGTGTTTATGGACTTCAGGTAAGATCAAAACTTACTGGCTGATAGATTTGAATGGTTACAGCATACCATGTGATCTGTTGGTAATACTGTGTTACATGGATGATTATGTAAGTAAATCTGACATGTGGTTCAGAATGGATGAATCTATAAACATCTTCAAAGGAAATTGCATTTAATCAGGGAATTTAACACTGAATGTTTGAATACCTGGACTCTGGCACATTGTAGGTTACAGTAATTAAAATTGTAAGAATATGAGAGAGACGTGACCTTAATTTTTTTTTTTTTAAACAAATGGGCTTTACAATGCATTCAGGATAGCAAAGTAGATTTAAAGTATATTTAGTGGTGCTAACATTTTTAAATGGTTTATAAAGTAAAATAATTGTTATACCAACAGGAAGCTTTTCTACATGAAAAATGTACTCATTTCCAACTTGGAAAGAGTTTAGCATGTTTGCGCGCACGCACACACACACACACTCAGACAAGAGGTTTAAAATGCCTGCAGATTGTTGTTAAATTGTTTGCTGGAAATTACTGTGTTAATGGTGCACCTTGTCTCTTAATCTTCATTTGAATTTACTGCAAATTTGGAAAGCTGGTTGAGAATAGATTTATCTTTAAACAATAATGGTCTATCCTTTTCATGTGTCTGTAGCAAAGAGTTCAGAGAAATTTTAAGCAATATGATCAAGCTGAATCAGAGCATCCATATTTCTAGAATCATGGCCAGAGCTGAAAATATAGAAGCCATAAACAGCCATTTGGAGCTGCTAGATCTCCATCTTGAGTATCCCCCCCCCCCGATATCTAATTGATACTTTCCTTCCTGTGCTAAAGAGGACACTGTGTGCTATATTTTAAATATCATGTCACAACTGTGTTGCTCTTTTTTAAAAATGCCACATTTTTGTACCTGTCGTATTTTCAATACCTTTATCAAGCTTGAAAATAACCAGTTGCCTGGAATAAGAATTGCTTCCAGGCAAGACAGTCCTGTTTTTAGTTGCCTGGGAATACTAGAAAGAGCATGTGACCTGCTTTTGTCTCCATCTTCTCCTGAAGAGAAGAAATAGCTTGCATGTGATGCCTTCAGAGTGAAGATCCTCTGCTTTGATGGCTGAATTTTCTCCTTCGAGTGTAGGAGGACAGCAAGATTTGGGGAAGCCCCGCCTTCGGGGCTGAGAAGGCAGGCCTAAGCTCTGTTAGGAAACGGTGGGCAGAGGGTCAGTCCAGACAGCCTCACTGAGGTTGCCAGGGCAAACTGTGTGGAACAGATTACATCTCTCTTGTGCATGTGCTCTCTCACTGGCAGGGAAAGGGAGAATATACTATCTCACACTCCATCTCTAAAGCAGTGCTATGGAAGCTGTGGTGTGAAGAAATAGTGGAACACTAATTATAGTTGCTCCTCCTTTCCCCTGTCTTGGAGCATGAAAGGTGGAGCGGGGTATGTGTGCCTGTGTTCTGTAGCAGCTCCTTCTCTATGTTTTGAAAGTAGAGAGGAGGGGGAAGGTTCAGGTGAATGAATCGGGTGGGAGATTGCCCACCTCCTGATTATTTGAGAGGCTGACCCTGATCATCTTTATGAACTGGAGGATGGAGTTGAAGGAGGGCTATTATTTTTTACTCATATAGTAGTTCATGTTCTCTGATGTGATGACTGCGGTTGGCCACCTTTTGCTGTTGAAGACCCTTGCTCAAATGTTGAAGACCCTTCAACAACAACCCTCTATCATTTCAGATTTGTCCAATATGTGCAGCATTACCTGGAGGAGATCCCAATCATGTTACAGATGACTTCGCAGCTCATCTTACACTGGAACATAGAGCTCCTAGAGATTTAATATCCTTTCCTAAACCAAGAAGAAACAACTAGATAGGTATTATGATGATTCCAAAACCGGTGATTCTGTTAGCACCGTCCTAGTGAGTTTGGGTTGAATAGCTAGATACGCCAAAGAAGCTGAATTTGAACACTTCATATTAATTGCACTAATAATGGCTAGCATAAAGTGGTAGAATTTATTTTCCTTTAATTTAAGGAAAGGCTTGGAAATTTGTTGCCTGACTGAACAAGTAACCTCTCCTATCTATCTGGAATTCTGTTCATAAGGAGACATTCAAAAAAATAAATTCCTGTTGCTTGTGGTTCAGCTTGCTTGTATTTTTCCAGATTGTGTATTATTAAATGCATATACTGCCCTGCTCTTGGTATTGGGCACGGTATAATTTGAATATTGTGGGTTAAGTTATAATACAGTATTATTTAAGTTCATATGGTGCAATTTTGGGAGGCTAAGAGGATCTTGAGATAGAAATACACAGCTCTAACAATTGCTAGGGTCATTTAATGACCCTTAGTTATTGGAGCTGTACGTGAACCACCCTGGAGGGTATTGGAGGACACAACTCCAGCAAAAGCAGAGCAGAGCACTCTAATCTCAACTTCTATGGGATGCAAGGAATACTGTAACCAGGGTCTGAATATTCAGTGGGCTGCTTCATGAGGTGGTTTGTTAAGTCATTGGGCCACACACACAAAATGGATGAAGGAAACCCCTGATGTGCCACAAACTTACAGATGAGGCTGTATTTTGCCTGCTGCTTGTATGTTATATAGGTTTGGCTCAAGCCGTAGACTTCTTTGTAGTTGTATAGCTTTAAATGAAAAATGAACCCAAGAAATAAATTTGAATAATGTTTTCTTGCTGATCCTTACAAGTCCATTCTTTTAGTTTTTCCTGTTTGCAACCCAGTAACCCTGCATGTTGGCACTTCTTCCTTAACTCGTTGATTACGATGAATCCAGTGGTGTTCGGCATGTACGTAGAATGTTTCACCCAGGCCGGGGTTTGGGTGGCCCTCGCGCACGTAGATCAAACATGCACTTTACTAGCAGTTCCACTGGTGGATTTTCATCTTCGCAGAGTTCATATTCTCCAAGCAATAGGGAAGCCATGGATCCTATCGCTGGTAAGATTTAAGAACTCTTATGTATTGTATTCCGTTGTTTTTCTGGGTCCTTATATGTTTTGAATCCAGTATGATGAACTCTGTTTTACTAAAAGCAGGAGTATCTGCAGTTTATTTTTATTTGCATCTTGATTCCCTCTAGAACACTCTACACTACAGTGGATTTCAGTTTGAATATATACATGTATGTTTATATTTTTAATCCGTTGTAGCAGTGTTGAATTATTTGGGCCAATTGAGAAAGTTTTAGGGAATTGCCAGTTTAAAAGATAATCCGGTAGCTAATTCAAAATTAGCTACCAGATTATCCCATGACTTCTTTTGCTTAATTCAGTATTGAGTTCTAATAGCACTAGCAATGTGTTAGGTTAAATTATCATGAGGGGCTGAGACTTGGAGATGGGGGATGCACCTATGTCTGTTTTAAATGGGTGGTAGTAAAATCGGAAGCTAATGGAACAGAATTCTAGAAGGAAATTACTGTGGTAATGAGAGGTGGTACCGGCAGAGGGCTCAGTGTTGCTATAGTAGATTTCATGGTAACCCTTGATTCCTTTTTTATGTTGGCAGAGCTTTTGTCTCAGTTATCTGGTGTGAGGCGTTCTGCAGGGGGACAGCTCAATTCCTCTGGCCCTTCCGCATCTCAGTTACAGCAGCTGCAGATGCAATTGCAGTTAGAACGACAACATGCACAGGCAGCACGGCAACAACTGGAGACTGCACGCAATGCGACAAGGCGCACCAACACTAGTAGCGTCACCACCACTATTACACAATCTACAGCAACAACCAACACGTCTAACACAGAAAACAGTCAGCAGGCTATCCAGAACTCTCAGTTCCTCCTTACAAGGTAACTCATTCTAGAGGGTTGGTCACAATTGCTGCTCTTGGTTCTGCTTCACTCCCACCATATATAACAGCTTTTGCAGTTTGTGTCTTCTGATGGCATCCTTTTTCTGCCCACAAACTGCGTTTCTTCCACCTGCTTCAGTAGTGGCAGTCTAAGTGTGTGAAGGCTGTGCTTTTTCTGTTACTATTTGTATCTACTAGAGCAGGGCTCTCCTACCTTGGGTCCCCAGATGTTGCTGGGCTACAGCTCCCAGTATCCCTTGCCATTAGCCATGCTGGCTGGATATGCTGGGAGCTGTAGGCCAGCAACATCTGGGGACCCAAGGTTGGAGAGCCCTGTATTAGAGAGAGAGTGTTGGCTTATGTTCCAAAGGGTGGAAAGGGAGTTTAAAACTGACTCAAACTGTAATCCAAGACTACAGGCTGAATACGTGTTTCATTGCATTTTCAGCTACATTTTAGGAAAATCCCCCAAATTACTGAGCAGTCTGTAGGCCATTTAATATAATCCTGTTTTCAAAACCACTAATAGGCGCTGAGGCTTCTCAGTTGTGTGTGGTTGCACTTTATCTTGGATTTCACTCAAGAATTCCTTCATGTATTTTTTTTATCAAATATACACACTATTATAAATACAACATTTTTATCAGTTGTAAAATAGAAATACTCACAAGTATAATAATGGATTAAAAAGTGTCTGACAGAATTCCTGTAAGATGATCAATTAAATTAAAAATGGTCCTTCATGTATACTGATTACCTTTGTTTTATATAGTGTATCATTTTTAAAACATGGTTGGCACGTCTTAAACCTTCCAAAGGCATTCATTTACTGAAAGAGTCAATGATCCTTGTCAGGGTCAAGCTATGATAAATTTTGAGACACAATTTACATTATTAGTTAACTCTTTTAAATAGTTCAGACAGCCTAAAAGAAAAACCAGTGAGTCATATGGAACTGAAACTAACAAAATTATTCTACTTTAACAATTATCCATAACTGGAATGTCTTAACAGTAGAGCAGGTCCACCACATACGATAGTGGAGGTTACATTTGGCATAAGTTCCCCATTAGCTTGCATCTGTACTTTATAAATCTCGGATAACCTCAGTGGGTCAAGATATCATATATAGCAGGGGTGGGCAACTTTTGGCCCTCCAGATGTTTTGGCCTACAACCCCCATGATCCCTCACCATTAGCTATGCTGGCTAGGGCTGATGGGAATTGTAGGCCAAGACATCTGGAGGGCCACAAGTTGCCCACCCGATACAAAGAGTGCCTTGATATGGGCGCCTCTCAAATATATTTTGCCATATATTTTCAGAGATAATTCTTCCTAAACTACTTTCCCACTTATTTGTATAAGCCTGACCATGACTCTTAGAAATTCTTGAAGTCAGACCCTTCAGCTTCATATCTCTTTCAAAGGAAGCTTTTCCACTCAAGCATTCATCTCCCTCAAGCTTCTTTCCTGAAGTTTCATGTTAAGATAATGATAATGTCTTATTTGAAAACATTCAGAGAGGGGTTCCAACTTCCAAGCACCTATTTGGTTGTGTTTCCTTCATAAAAAAAAGTCTTGTAATCAAAGAAGGACATCTAGGTAAATTTTATACTTTGGATCTAACCAATCCTAAAAGATACCTGATACCAGCAATATGATAAATATACTGATAGTATTTTATCACCATCAGCCTTAGTTTTTGCAATACAGATGAAATCTTTCATAAATAATTACATGGAATTTGCTCAAAACTGTGCTGTTTACAAGGCCTCAGAATAAAATAAAGGATTTGTCACTTAGTAGTGCAAAGTCAATAGGTTGTGTTCAGAATGTAAAAAAAAATCAAAGGAGGAACCCAGGAGTCATGGAAAGTAATGCTCCTCTCTCTCTCTCTCTCTCTCTCTCTCTCTCTCTCTCTCTCATTCACACACACACACACACACACACACACATACATTTTGGTCTACTAGTTTTTAATGCTTCATTATTTTATCAGGGGGAAGGCTACTCTTAATGACAGCATAAGTTTCTGAAATTCACAACTTGCAGAGGGGTTTCAGTAAGAACAGGAAAGAATCTTGATTTAATGAATTAGAATGCATTTCAGAAGTGTGTGTATGTGTGTGTTTTCAAGAAGTGTGTGTGTGTGTGTGTGTGTGTGAGTGTGTGTGTGTGTGAGAGAGAGAGAGAGAGAGAGAGAGAGAGAGAGAGCAGTGGGTTCAAATGGCAATGAAGTGGAAAAGGTAGCGTTTGTAACAAAAGTTGACCTGAAAGTTGCTATTCTTCAACAAAGGAGTTTTAAAGGAAGACATCAGTGTAAACTGCTAAATTAAAGCTTATTGAATTTGAATAGTTTCATTCTATTATTTTGGGCTTGAATTGAGACAATGGTTTCCTGCTTTCTATAGGTGTTAATTAACTTACCAGACATAGAATGATTGGTGACAGAATGATACTTGCCAGCTGAGGATTCATGCTGTAATTCAGCACTTTACTCTGATGGCTCCTTTAAAAATGTTTTTGTCGAAGAATAACAATGTTCAGGTCAGCTTTAATTGTCACAGACTATACTTTTTTGCATTTCATTTCTATTTGACCACACTGTTTACAATGTGTGTGTGTTGCTATGGATTCTGATCCATGAAATCTTATAAATTTGTTACTCTTAAAGGGGCCACAAGATTCTTTCCTGTTTTACTGCAACCCCACTGGGCTTTGTGAATTTCAGAAACTTAGGCTGTCCTTAATAGCCTCCTTCCCTCCACTGAAATCATAACTAGTAGAACAGGATAATATTATCTCCCCCCTTCTTCTCCCCCCACTGCCCCCCAAAGTATTACTTTCCACTCCTGGATGTGCATGTGTGTGTTGAAATGAATTCTAGTCTGGGCCGGTTTGCACAATTTGCTGGGCAAGAGTAGGAGCAAGCGAATGAGTGTGCTGCCTCTGGTATGCTCCTCATTTCCGCTTTCATTTTACAACCTACCATTGCCCAATTGTAGGTTGATCTTGTGATGTTTGCACCTGGACACTCTTGGTTAATAACCTAGAATTAACATATGATTTGTTCTTGGTTTAACTCTGGGTTGTTTAATCCCTAAGCAATCCAGAGTGTCCAGGTTGAAGAGCAACCTATCGAGGTAATCGTGGTTGTAAAATGAAAGTGGAAGTGAGGAGTGTGCCAGAGGCAGCTCGCTCTTGCTCGGCAAATTAATTAACTGGGCCAGTGAAAGTTTATGCCATAATAAATGTCTTTACATTTCAAAGTAGAGTCCTGTGGCAACTATGTTTCCAACCTTAAAGGTGGTATCCAATGGGGCATTTACACCCCCGCCGATTCTTCTGCACCCCTCCAATTCCCGCCTGCAGGTGGTGCCCACTGCTTATGGAACGGAGATTTAGTGTTTCCGGGGGCAACTGGAAACAAGTGAAAACACTTGCTTCTGGAATGGGGCAGTTCAGTGGAGCTCATACAAAGGAGCTCCACTGACTTCTCCTGATCCAGAAATGAGTGTTTCCACTTGTTTCAGGGCTTCCTCTGGGAAGCTTGTGCAACGGAATCAGCGGGACCCACCATAACACCAAGTTCTTTCACCAGAGCATCCTGGACAAATGAAGGATAAGCTATTTTATACTAAGTCAAGCCAGTAGTTTTAATTTACCTCACTAGTGACAATGGCTCTCCTGTGGGTCAGGGAGAGGTCAAGCTTAGCCTTCTCCACTGAGGTCCTTTAATGGGGAGATGCCTGGGATTAAATCGGAGGCTTTTTACTTGCATAGCATGTTCTTAGCTTCATCTGTTGAGCTGTGATCCCTCCTGTTGATACACAGATTTGCTCAAGTTGTATTACCATGTGGTAAACTGAGAATCTTGTAGCAGTGATTTGAAGGGGATTGAAAGGGTAACCTGGAAGAAGCATTGGGGCAATAGAGATCTTACAGGACCAGTAGTAGTGGCTCTAGGTGTTGGATGTAAAGAGGGAATGACTGTTAGCTACTGCTGCTCCATTTCCATTGTGGAACTCATATGCACCTTGGGCCTGGGGATAGACGGGTTCTGGTACCTTCCTCAGATTTCTCACTAGCAGCAGATGCCAGTGGGCAAGTGGAAAAACTTCCTTGAAGCCAAAATCCTGACAACCACAGGGTCTTACATACGGTTACAAAACTGTTAGTCCTGCAGATGAATGCATTTGGTGTGTGTGGTGCCATCAGTCCTTGGAATTTTCAGCTATATCCTGTTCCTTCTCGCGCAGGTTGAACGATCCCAAGATGTCTGAAGTAGAGCGTCAGTCAATGGAGAGTGAGCGGGCTGACCGCAGCCTATTCGTTCAAGAGCTTCTGCTGTCCACTTTGATGC